>JABFOV010001487.1:0-25043 GCA_022817685.1 Aradophagus sp. ZL-2020
GCGAAGAAAGTGATGCGAGCGTTCAATTTGTCGGCCAGTGGTGCTTCGTTCCTTTCGAATTCGCCGCTGACCCCGAAGAAACAGCACGCTCGAATTTATTGTCGCAACCTCGCGTGCGCACGATTTATATTTCGGCGACATTTCGAAAAGATCAGGGGTCGCTTATCGGTCTTTCTCTTCCAACGAACAAAATGATAATTGGTCGAAAAGTTTATGAAATCGGACGTGAAATTATCAGACGCGGATGAAAGCAAATGTGGTAATTATCAACAAATCATGAATAAATGATCTAGAATCTTTTTAGCGTTAACTGTATATTAAAATTGAAAAGAATACAACTAAAATATTAATTCAATACTGAATCAATACCTAAAAATTATATTTTTCGAACTATTGATGCACGTTTCATTAATTTTTTCAACAATTAATTCCACATTTTAACAAGGCTAGAGCTTTCACATAGTTAGCTGTATAGTTTGCAAATAGATAGTTGCATAATCTACCTTCAATAATGCAATTCGCATTTAATATTGTATCAACATTTTATCAACACAATCTCAATTTTAATTCAACATTTAAAGTAGGTTAATTTTAATTTCTGTGGAAATGTGTTGCTTAATTTGACTTTAAATATCGTAATACGCTTTTCACATTGCGTTAACGTTTCATCAGCTCAATTATAACGTCGATTCAACGTTCAATTTCATTCAATTTTTAAACAAGTAATAATTTTGTCGATTTAACAAGTTCATTGTACAATTAAAGATACTTTTTAAAAAATGAATGTCTTTTTGACAGATAAGTAAATTTTATCTCGGTATTATTTTATTAATAAATGTTTGTTGCATCGTTCACAAAGAATAAATCGTCCACTCAATTCACTTACAAGATTTGCAAATTAGTACAATTAAATTAACTTGAGTTAAATATACCTTTTTTTTAATTCAACGCAACGTTTGCAAAATGAAATATACTGTATTACTCTTTTGTTTCGGTACTTTAAAGTCTTTAAAGTAACCGATACATGCAATATAGTCAATCAAAGATATTGATGGATTGACTGAGATAACCAAGGCTACCGCATCATAACTTGAAAGAAAATTGAATTCTTATTTTACTCGACATTAATTATTTGAGTAAATTTGAACTAACAAAAAGAAAAAAAAAAGATAGAATCTTGGTGATATTAATCATGTAATACGGATGCCCTTAAATTTACATCTTTTACTAATTTTAACAACAATTTCATTTCTTCAAGCAATACTTTTTCTTCAAAAATGAATTCTGCTAGGAAATCGTACATTTTCCAATCACGCGTTTCGCAAAGTCACCGAATCTGCCTATAAAGTATAAACCCACTGACCGTATATTTCGACCTGGGCCGAACAGACGATTTATTTGAGCTCGCGAGGCCTAAGCCTGGCTGCAAATAACGTGGAATTGAAAATGATACGCCGGTTAACGCAACGGCTCGGCAAATATTACACGGCGCGATAAAACAGAATGCATTATTCAGATCATCGACCGTGAGTTCAGCGGTACGCTAAATACTACATTGGCTGCACCATGGAGGAAGCGCTGCGCATCTCGTAATCGAGCTATTACACTCGTTACGTAATTGATCGAAGCGCGAAGCCTATAGCTCGCACGTTTAATAATTCGAATCACTCGCGTTATGCACGGTCTCGCAAATTCCATCAGAAGATCGTCGATCGATGGGAGAAGGTAAGGGACGGTTACTTTGATAGACAACCATCGATGAGGTCGTTGTTCAATTGCCGCGAAATTCGTTTCTTAATCGCACCTCGGGTCGCTCGGCTGGTTTCGCGCAAATTGCAATCTCCAGTTTAATGCGAAATTACAAATACAGTAGAACCTTTGAAGAATCCTGTATTTTTTATTTATTTTTTTTATATATTTTTTTATTGTAAAAAACATATGATCATGAAAGAGCAGAGACATAAGACTCCGTGTAAATTCTACTGTATTACAATTTTATTTTATCAAATATTTTTAATTTCTGAAGATACTTTCATCATACTCTTGAATTTTCAAAGAGACTTCAAATAATAGTTTATATAACATATCTGATAATTCAACCTGCGTTGATAAATCATAACGAACGCTGATTATACTTTTCTAATTGTAACTAATAGAAGTGAAAATGTAACCAGTCACTTTCACGTTAAACGTAATAAGGTATAAATGAAACTAAACTTGTTCAGTCAAAGATATAAAAGCACGTGCTAAACAACGAGACAATAATTAATTCAAAACAATCATCTTAATATAAGTGCATACAGATGTCTGCAATAATTGTATCAGAAATAAATTGACTACGGATCGAATGCAAGAACGAACTTGACTGGAATAGAATTCTAAAATGTGTCGAGTCATTAATAAGAAGATGGTATTTTTATCATTGTTATATTAATTTATTCTATCACCATATGAATATAAAAAATACACTAAAAACTATTTGGAGCTTAGATAATTAATTTTTTGTTTTTGTTTCACAAAAGAGAATTACTCCTTCAATAATCAATTAAAAATAATTAAATTATAATAAAAAAACGAAGAGAATAAATTTAAGGCAGCTCAGACTTCAATGAACTAATTAACGTTTTACTTTTATTTCAGGTCTTAATAGCCCAAGACAAAGTGCAACTAGTCACAGTTTACCATTGAGTGCTTTGATTGTGTTTGAAATACAAAATCACCGGAAAACACCTGGAGCTCACGAAGGTCTCACCAGTCTAGCTGGCATTTGGTCCGAATTGCTGCTCCGAGATATCTCACTCCTAGTCTATCCCCAGAATATGCCCAAATGCTCGTACGGGCATCCAGAGTGCTTACCAAGTACGGATATCAATGGCAAAATAGTCGATTATTATCGTGCTGTACCAAGTATAGGAACTCACAGGTAATGTTATCTTTCGCCTCCAGAGACTTGAAAATTAAAATCCGGCTGCGAAGTTTACATCTCAACTCGAGCCGAAATTGAAGGTTGCAATGACTCAAAAAATAATTAAGTGTTCTTAATTGTGGAGGATTCAAATAAATATTATTAACATATTCCCAGAAAAGTATCAACTTTTAATAAATGTAACAAGCTAGAAATATTTCAATACCAGTACAAATAAGATCTTTTATTGATCTCTTCGTTTTATCTTCTTAGGTGTCAGTACAACGTAAGGGACCAGATGAACGGAGCCTCTGGTTACCTGGATGGTTCCGACATCTACGGTGCTACGGATGACAAGGTCCACAAATTGCGCACCTACAGATATGGCAAGGTTGACATCGATTCTTGTGAGATTTGCAACCGAAATGACTCGGCACTCAGCCTCGTTTACGTAGCTCTACTCCACGAACACAATCGCATTGCCGATGAACTAGCTGCCGCAAACGAGCACTGGGACGATGCTAAGCTTTTCTCCGAAGCTAGGCGCATCGTGGTGGCCCAGCTCCAGCACGTCACTTTCAATGAATTTATTCCCAGCATCCTTAGCGAACTAGCCAACTCCGACCCGGCACTTGCACCTGTCGTTGGCCATTATCAAGATTATAGCTCGAAGAACGTGCCCGGAGCGATAGATGCTGTGGCGCTTGCTGCGCTGCCAGCAGTAGCTTCGATGCGTCGTGAAAGTAAGGGCTGGAAGGCCACAATCGAAGAACAGGTCACAGCTTCGGCTAGGAGCGTGAATCTCGATGTGCCAACATTTAGTCAACTAAAGTGGGACCAAAACGCTATGCTAATCCACGCTGGTAGAGATCATGGGCTTCCTGGATATATTGAATTTTTGAAACATTGCTCTGGAAATGATATTCAGGTAACTAAAATTTATTTTTGTTTTCATTGTGTTAACGTGACATAATAGCTCACAGTGTCATCATTTCAAATAATATAATAGCAATAGTAACAATAAAAGTAATTTTATTGATGATGATGATGATGATTATTATTATTATAGACATTTGGAATATTGTCCTCCATACAATATTAATCGTGAATGTGTATTTGATGTGTAAGAATAGGAAAGTAATAATCAATTGTCCATTGAAGTCAAATTACAGTTGTAAAGTTTGCAAGTAAAAGTTAGAGAAATGTCTTCAACTTTGTATGTCCATTTATCATTTAAACATAGAAATTTTATATTTAAACTTCGTCGTCAGTACACTGCATCTTTTCACTTTCTTTTAATAGTAAAACAATGTCGTTTCCTTTGTGGAAATGAATGTAATGAATGAATTTAATTTCAAATAAATAAAAACAAGTAAATAACTATATAATATACTTTTAAACCTCTATTACAGATCAATAACTTCACTGATTTGAACCAAGTGATGGCAGAAAAAGATATTGAAATGCT
This sequence comes from Aradophagus sp. ZL-2020, assembly GCA_022817685.1. Taxonomy (NCBI): domain Eukaryota; kingdom Metazoa; phylum Arthropoda; class Insecta; order Hymenoptera; family Scelionidae; genus Aradophagus; species Aradophagus sp. ZL-2020. The sequence goes on from JABFOV010001487.1 coordinate 4,374, forward strand.
TAAAGATTTCTACAGCGATGTTGGAGACATAGATCTGATGGTTGGCGGTATTATGGAAATTCCCACCAGGGAAGCTATCGTTGGGCCAACTTTTGCTTGTCTTTTACGTGAGCAATTTATCAAACTTCGTAATTCTGACCGATTTTGGTATGAAAATGATATTCCACCATCCAGCTTAACAGCGGAACAACTCAGTGAAATCCGCAAAGTGTCTTTAGCTGGAATTCTGTGTGCCAACACAGGGGTATCGAAAATGCAGTCGAAAGCTTTCATCCAGGAAGATCCTTATTTGAATGTGAAAATAAGTTGTGAACAACACTCTCCTCTCGACTTGTCTGCCTGGAAAGAAGACTTTAAACCAGATAGATCTGTAATGGACAATGATATGAGCCTTCCAACAACTGATTCCCCGGCAGAGGTAGAAATCCCAGAGCTCAATTCAGATCTTATTGTCGCAGCAATGAAAAAAGCCGAGCAAGATTTAATAGCTAGGAAGCAGTTGGAGTACAATTCCTGGTTGCAGCAACGAGTGGTTGACCCAAAATCTCCAGCTGGAACTGCTGCAAGCTTCTCCAAAGCAAACAGGGACGCACTTCTACTAGCCAATTCATCAATTCTTTATGAGCTCGCAACTAACGAAATCATTAATGGAGTACACGGCCTACGTCGTCGCAAAAGACAGACCTTTGACCCTTCAGAAAACGTCTTGAACTTCCCAACGCCAGATTTCACAGACTTGCTACAAAACGTTGATATCACAGGATTCATTCCACAACAGAAAGCTACAAACCATGAGGAAGTTGAATGTCCAATTGAAGAAGGAGCTTGTGACACGTCAACGCCCTACAGATCGTTTTCTGGTTACTGCAATAATCTGAGAAATCCAAACCTAGGAAAATCTCTTACAACTTTTGCTAGACTGTTACCGCCTGTTTATGAAGATGGCGTTTCCAAACCAAGACAAACTTCGGTTACAGGATCCCCTCTCCCTAATCCAAGAGTTGTTTCGACAGTTATTCATCCAGATATTTCGAATTTACATAACAGATATACGTTGATGGTCATGCAGTTCGCACAGTTCTTAGATCATGACTTGACAATGACACCCATTCACAAAGGTTTTGCCGAGTCTATTCCTAGTTGTAGAGATTGTGATTCCCACCGAACCGTACATCCCGAATGTAATCCTTTTCCAGTACCACCTGGTGATCATTTCTTCCCTACTGTCAATATTTCCACTGGAGCCAGGCTTTGCTTTCCTTCAATGAGGTCATTACCTGGTCAGCAACATTTGGGAACAAGAGAGCAAGTTAATCAAAACACAGGATTTTTGGATGGGTCTGTTGTTTATGGAGAAAATCGGTGTATTTGCAATATACTTAGAGGCTTTAGCGGACGCATGAATATCACTTCTCATCCGAACCGAGGAAAAGATTTATTGCCGCAGTCCGCTACGCATCCGGAATGCAAAGCTCCATCAGGTAACTATATCGATTTCGATGTTTTGAACGTTATGATTAAAAATAGTAAGAATGTATTGAAGTTGTACGAACACACACAACAAATATAAAAAATAAACATTCATTTTTATAAATAGATTTTTACAAAAACTATTTTGTGTAAATCATTTTGTAACTCATTTTCAAATTCATTTATCTAGGCTACTGCTTTATTGGCGGTGACGGTAGAGCTTCAGAACAGCCCGCTTTAACGATGATGCACACCATGTGGATTCGTGAACATAATCGTATAATGGAAGGTCTCCAGCAAGTGAACCCCCATTGGGACGCTGAGAAACTGTTCCAAGAGACTCGGCGAATAGTCAGTGCCATGTTGCAACACATCACATACAATGAATTCCTTCCTCGAATCTTAGGATGGAATGCCGTCACCCTCTATGGTTTAAAACTCTTGCAAGAAGGATATTACAAGGAATATTCTCCAACCTGTAACCCAAGCGTACTCAATGAGTTTGCTACAGCAGCTTATCGAATAGGTCATTCATTACTGCGACCACACTTACCTCGAATGGACAAAAATTATCAAAACATTGATCCTCCTATTCTTCTCCGTGACGGTTTCTTCAACCCTGATATGCTTTACCAGAACGGCATGATTGACGAACTGATTCGTGGTCTTGTGTCCACGCCAATGGAAACTCTAGACCAGTTTATTACTGGTGAGGTAACAAACCACCTGTTTGAAACTAGAGGGATTCCACATTCTGGGGTTGATCTTATTGCCCTGAATATTCACCGTGGTCGAGATCATGGATTACCATCATATAATAATTATAGAGCTTTATGTAATCTAAAACGCGCAAAAACCTTTGAAGATTTGTCTCGCGAAATGGCGCCTGAAGTTATTGCTAGGATGAAGCGGATCTATGCCTCTGTTGATGACATCGATCTTTTCCCTGGAGGAATGAGCGAAAGACCATTGCAGGGTGGTCTTGTTGGACCTACATTTGCATGCATTATTGCCATACAGTTTAGGCAGTCAAGAAAGTGCGACCGCTTCTGGTACGAAACCGATGATCCAACTATTCGGTTTACCGAGCGCCAGTTAGCAGAAATAAGAAGAACTACATTAACCAAGGTCATGTGTTCGAACATGGATCAGGACAACATGATGCAAAGAGCATCTTTTGATTTGCCAAGCAATTTCTTGAATCCACGTGTACCTTGTGGCTCTATACCACAAATGGACTTTTCTGCCTGGAGGGAAACAAGGCATGGTTGTAACATCGGTGGTCGTAATGTGGCCGTTGGAGCTTCCGGTTTTCCATCACCTTGCACTAGCTGTGTATGCACCAATGAGGGAGTAAGTAGAATTCGGGAATCACTAATAAAAATTCTTATATTGAATATTGGAATCTTTCAAACGAATCAAAATGTAATTAAATTTCTTTTGATGTGATTTTAAGTATTTCCATTTATTTTAATTCATTATGTAATTGTTAAAAATTGGAAACAAAAATTCAATGATTGATATTAAATGAACGAATCGCGTGTTTCAGACTCAGTGCGCATCTCTCCGCGTGACGGACTGCAACCGACTTCTCCGCGAAGCTTCGCGTGAAGCTATTTTACGTGACGACGTGTGCACCGCGCAGTGTGGCTTTGTTTTGTCCGCTACAGAACCTGTAGGACGAAGCGGACGAGTACACTTTTCAACAGGCTTCAGCTTCGGCGGCAGACACGTGCCACGGAGCCCTCCGACTGGGTTTGGTGGTTTAAAACTACCAGATCTTTCCCAGTTCATCGGTTGAAATCATCTGAATGATGAAAACATACAGGAATAATGGGAGCGGAGAAAGAATTATGTGCCACTATCAATCTTTTCAGCTCATAAATCCTTTTTATAAGACTTCGTACGGAAATTACTTCCGGCCAGATAAGCATGCACATAGCGAAGTCGGCCAGATGAATCGTCCGTAATTCATCAAGAACACAAAGCAAAGCGGCGAAAGCGCACATTCGTATCTACCTAATCCTTTCAATTTCCAGCCAACAATATGCTTCAATTTCAAGGAAAAGCATCCCGAATGAAGCTCAATTAATCATAGGTTTGTTTGCCATAAAAGTACGTGTTTCAAATTTTACAATCAGTAGTACAGCTGGGTGCTACTTTTTTATTTTTATATTTTTACAGGGTCATTTTTAGTCCATATTCCTGTAAAAATATTAACTTGAGATTGATTTTTTTAATTTAACTTTATATCTTTACTAGTAATTTAATTCTTACCCTATAAAATACAATATTTCAAATATATCTTTAGGGATTCTTAATATGTCACTGATATAATTGGGATATCTTTTCAAGATATTGAAGCGCAAATATTATATTCTAATAGGGTATTAGAATTGTAATTATTTTTATGTGCATGGAAAATTGAATAAAATAAGTTTTTATACTCTAAATAAGTATAATGTAAATCTATATTAAATGTGTTCAGTTGGTAAGAATGATTGACATGGAATAACCATAATATCATGAGAATAATGTTTAAAATAACTTGCATGTACATACTTATCAAACACTGACAATTAGGACTTAGATACTAGGATCTGAGATTCGAAACTGATATCTAGATATATATTTATGCGCCAATACTTTTCTCATGTAATACAAAGTCCGAAGAGTTTTTGTTACTTTCTTGTGAGTGTAAATATAGTTTATAAGTTTTATTATACGTAGTTAATGTTAACCGAGAAGAATATTTCTGTACATCTTAAGATTTGTTAATACTGTCAAATAATATTTTCTTGTTTTTCTATTTGTGTTTGTTTTTTCAATAATTTTTTTCTTTCGTTAATTTTTTTTTTATTTCTTCAATTATCAGTTCAATTGTCCCGTTTTTTTTCTATAACACATTTTTGTTAAGTGAGTTGAAAGCACGATAAACCTGAGAACGACGAATGCAATGTAAGCGCTAGGAATGAGAGTGGAGAATGGGTCACTTGTTGTATATTGTGCAAATGGTATGCTTCAAATGTCTTTATTTTTCATTAACACCTCTACCTAATTTTGTATAATATATTATAGTAGTATCGGGAAATCGTGTCCTGAGATTTCTAGAAAGATAACGAACTTTATCATTGTCTTTTCCTAGTTCGTCCAAATCGTGCGCGACTCGCCAAAAGCAGTCATTTTAAAGCGAACCGCTAAAGCCCGGTACAATGCGCGTTCCAGTGAGCGGTGCGCGGCATTTTCACGAACGAGCGTCTTCCATCGCACGCGCCGACTGACATCCTCGACTAATACCCTGTGAATGTGTGTTTCAAACGAGCACGCGCGGAACAAGAGCCTTCAATTGGTCGACCTATTAACTTCCTATTTACAGTCTTGACTTGCAAATTCAGCCACGAATAATAAATATTTAAATATTTACATATGTATAGTTGTATAAATATTTTTCGCTACTATATTTACAGGGCATAACATTACAGTTACTTAGGTGTAACAATCGAACAAAATGTACAGTGGTTTATGTTACAATCGTCTATTGAGAAAAGCTGAAATTTAACACATTTTTTTCTCTTTGCTTTCGTTTCGCGAAACTATCAATTGCATTGTAAGTGCAGATTGATTATTTCTTTTCGCACTTGCAATATATGTATATATTTTTTACAGACTTTACATTAATTCTTGTCTTTTTTTTATGATTTATAATTATTTTTAAATATACATTTGACTTTCTGTTTTTATTATCTATTATTTTATGCCAAGTAAAAATACATTGATTTAGATTTAAATAAATAAATGACGATGAAAGCTTGTTTTTTGATCGTTGTAAATTTCAGCTTTTCTGCTGACGAGTCACGATTTTAACTAACTTAAGCGCTGCTATCGTGTATTCGCGTACACAAATGTGATAACAGTAAATTAGCGCATTCCATTTTAACGATGACAATGCAAAATAATAAATAAGAGTAATGAAGGACAGCTCTTTGATAAGTTGACATAGAACAAAGTACGTTGTTTTGTGTTTCATGTGACGATTGTATTAAAATATGACTCGCGGTAGCTCTGGCTACGGTGTCTACATATTTCAATTTTATTTCTTGTCCTTTTTTATTTTCGTGTCATAGTGTTTAATTATTCAATTTTCCTATTTTTCGTTTTCTTTTTCATTTTTATTTTTTTTACTAAAACAGCCACTTATATGCTTTAAAAGTACAAGAAAAGTATAACACCTAACAAAGTTAAAAGTAGTTTAAAATAAAAGTAAATATGATATGAAAGAGATTGAAAAAATGAATCATTGCAGAAAAATCACTCATTTTCTTCCCTTTCATTACCTTCTACCATTTTATAGACAACAACTTCAAACTTCGCTTAATATACAAGTTTTCATTTAGAGTACATGTCACTGAATTAAAAAAAAAAAAAAAAATTAAATAAAAATTAAAATTGAAATGAAAGAAATAAAAACGCGTCAATGTAACATTACATTTACTTCAGTTGTCGCCAAACGAAAAGCTAAGAACCAAAGAGAAATCAAATTGTGACAAACACTAAATTGCCTTCGAGAAGATGTTGCACAACTTCAATTCTACCTAAGGTACGAATAATGAATGGTCTAACTACGTTTGACTGTCTATGATTTTGCGCAAACGACGAATGACAAAGAGACATTAAAGTGAAATAAAAATGGACAAAGTAGAACACGATTCGTGGAGTCCAGCCGTATCCTGAGTTGAAGCACTTGATGGCCGAACTTCGTTTTATCAAAGTTTGCAACCGAGCGCTTCGAGGTACAGCCTTTAACGGCGTAATGCTTAGTTTATCGTTATCCATCGCTCAACAATATTCGCGCATTCATTCGCTAACGTTCGAGGCCTTGTTACGGCTCGAACGGTGACATTGCTCGAGAAATGCCTAGATACAGCTCGTATAACTCGATATCTAATATCTATAAATACCCAAACGAAGCCTAAAAACAACCTCACTCGTCGACTCGATTCGACGCGATACGTTTTTTCGCGTCGCCAGTCGCTCGACACCTGTAATAATCATTATAATAATAATCACTTTCTCTATTCCGGTCGCTCGATCTCACCAGATTTGCGGACCATTTTTTTTTTTTTTTTTTTTTCTAATTTAGTATAAACAACAATTCTAATTTTTCGTCCGCTAGCTTCTGGAAAAACTCTTACTTTTTAAGTTTAAATCAACAATTACGAAAAGAAGAAAGAAATAGAAAACTTGAATAACAATAAATAAAGTCGACGCACGGATAAACAATATTGATGAGTATTGATCATTCAGAAATTGTTCATCCGTTTAACTCATGCGATTGAACGTTCAAGAATTGTACAATTAAAGAAATCAGTTTTTGCTAACTACAAATTACAATTAAACATTTAACTATTAGTTCCTTTGATTGGTGCAATTCTAAACATTTCAATCAAAACATGTCGCATCGAGCAAATATTTCTTGATCAAACAATACAAATTCCAATTAATTGAAAAATCATTTCAGTCGAAGAACTCCAGCGAGATCGAACGAACATTTCAAGGTGGTGCCACGCTCAGCCAATTAACAACTCATTTGAGAAGTGACCCAATAAATATAACAAAGAAACGAATAAAAAGCAACAATGTATTGTCCAGCTGCAAACAATCTTTGGGTATTAATTCATTAGATTAAAAACAGTTGGTTGCTGGAAAAACTGTCCAAAATTAATTTCAGTGTAAGTTCAAAAGAACTTTGGAAAATTGGCGATTCAATTGCACCCCATTTTCAGCTAAACAAGTCAGTTGATAAACGTTCAACTGACTTCGGAAAACAGTTTTAAATCGTGAAATTTGAACATGTGTATCTTACATCATGCTCACTAACAAAGTTCTTGAAAACGGTGAAAAAAAAAGTAATAAGAAAAAAAGTTCATGTTTACAAGATATATTTATACTACCTCAATAAACGATTCCACATTTCCAAACTGTTTTCCGCAATTATTTTTGCAGAAACTTGTATAATCTTTTGAAGAAATCTCGCTAATTCAATTCATTGCGAAAAAGACCGTCCAACTGAATGTCTTAATTTTCAATGGAATTTCCTTTTCAGAAATACTAATTTATCAATTTCGTTTCTAATGAACGGAAAATATTTTTCCCAGTGGCTTCTATCTGCAATAACCGTCGATTCGCGTGTCATCGATCATCGTCGATCACCCCTTCGTGTCTCCCCGTCGTTCAATCTGTCGGGCTGCGGATTAATTGTTCTCCGAGGTCTGCTGCTTGTCGCGATTGTCGTAGGTGTGAAGCCATATTTGTTCGATCGCGCAGCACCATTCCAAGGCAAATCCCTCAGGATCCTCCAAGTAGTACGTTCTATTGGGCTGTAACGAAAATGAAAAAACAATGATAAGTAACGAAACATCAAATCCACGCCGCTGTCGGCACAACAAGTCGCCGGTTTCGTCGACGATAACGAGCCGCACGCGCGCAATGACATACCGAACTTGTCCAAACATTGATGTCACGCAAAATTCCGCCGACGCGTTACGTCAAACTCGTGTTTACGAACCCGACTCGTCGCGGGAGGTTGCTTACCTCTCGGCGAGGAGAAAACGAGAAGTGCAACGGATACCGCTGCTTTGACGTCAACCGTCCGCATTTTCGATAGGCGACAGCCCGTGGCTGTTTCGTTATCGTCGACGCGATTCCCGCGAATCATTGTTGGCTTGTAATTGATGAGCGAAAGGAAAAGAACTGCTTCTTAGATTTCTTTTTTATTTGCATCTTTAACTGGACTTTTGTAGGTGGAAAGCATGCAAAGCTAAAGAGCGATTCAAGATTTTGACGTCAAGTCTTTTGTGTTCGACCAAAAGGCTTTTTAGATATTGATTGCGTTCATCGATAGTAATCTGTGACGAACGAATAGCAATGGTTTAGTAATAGTATTATTAGCCTTATTTTCAATAATTATGATACGATGATATGATAATGATAATTATTACAGAATTGATGTCAACGCATTTCAACTTTCAACTTATAGATAAACTCTTAAGAGTCAACATTTTAAGCTCAAACTCGGAGAATTGATCTCTATCGTTTGAAACATTTTCTCTTTTACGCCTGGGTTATTCATAATGCTGCAAGACGAATTCAAGTTGATTATTGTCTGTTGGATAATAAGGAAATCGTAGGAAATAGCAGCCTGAATTTCGGAAGGGGCATTCTTCTAATTATATATTTAAATTCTAGAGATTGGAAAATTAGAGTTCGAGTGTAATAATAATGATAATAATAATAATATAAATAATGATCAAAACGTGTATCCGAGACAAGACGAAACGAAATAAACAAGCATTACGTTACGCAAAAAAACGTTACGTAGTGGGGAAAACTTTTTCCATTAGTTCCACTACAAAAATCCGCCGCCTCGCAGTTGTTTACGTTTACACAATTGCAAAAAAAGACTATCAGACACGTGTATAATTACATCTAATTTATCAGTCTTTACCGCGACAATTTGCGACACAAAAACGGGGGCTAACGTTATTCACCTTATTCCTATTGTCTTCTTATCTACTTGTCACTGTCAAATTGAAACAGTTTCTATTTTTAACGTTTACTTCGTTTTTTTTTTATATATATTCTTTTTTTTTATCAATTCTTTCTACAAATAATTAATCGATTGCGCATGCAAACCTGGGTTACCAGTTTGATGACCTACGGGCCATTGATGAAATATGCATCTATTTGTTCAACCGTATAAACGCTTTGTCAATAAGTTTTAGAAATTAGATCCGTTGGTTGGAGTATCGTTATGCGTAAATGTGCACAGAGTTTCAAGCGTTGAATTTCTCTTCAGATTAGGCTTATAAGCAGAACAAAACTGTACTAAAAAATAATACATAAAAATTGATATGCATATGGTCTTAGTTAAGTTTGTATTTACATTTGTTAACAACTAGATTGTGTAAAGAGAAAAAGTATACCGATCGTACAATATATCATATTTGAAACATTTCTACAATGGCATAGAAATAATAGCACATTATCGTGAAACACATGTGAAGTTTCCAACGTTAGTAATTAAAACAAATATTAAAATGCAATTAAACAACCTGTACAGGAATCGTAAAATAAAAATGTCTTAATTACTGTTAAATCAAAATATAAAAACCTTTTTTGGCAGAATATAATATGTCGTTCTTTAATGTGAAAAATTCTATCGAATTAAATTTTTGTTTACCAATAAACGTTGGAAACTTCAATTCGACATTGAACTGCAATAAGTTATGGCAATTTTTGATTAAACTTTTTTCTGCACGTACACTTTATTTTAACATATTATAATTCGAACATATAGAAATAATGTTCTGAAATTGATATGTACAATGCAGTGTAAGTTAAATTTAATTTAGTTTAGCCAGTTAATAGTTAATTAACGTATATCTTTTAGTTATCTCGCAGCGTATTCTGCATTTCAATTCAGCGGAACACAATGTTTGAATCTACGTGCACGCAATGTCACATTCGAGGGTAGCTTGTTTGTTCGTCGTTATGTAAACTTTTGTCATTGATTGTAAACACATAGGAAATTTAATTATTCACCAGCGGCCAAAGAAGCTCACAAAGACTGCGAATTGTTATAAAGCGTTCATTGCTAATGGTTTCGTTCAACGTAACGCAAAAATTGTTCGCCGTTATTATTATGGTTTTATGCAATACACAAACAACAACCGCGAAACAGGCCGAACGGTTATAACGGTATGCAGATAACGTTTATCGTCAAATGTAATAAATTGTGCGGCTAATTTCTTGCGGACGGGAAATACGTCTATGCCGGATATTTACATTCTTTTAGCTCTTTTAACAATTTTCATTAACCGTTCAAATTATTCTGCTTCTTCAAAGTATTCAAATGCAAATTTTTTGAATGCATTTCTACTGTTGACCAGTGGCACTGAATCGTTTGAAATAATCAATTTGGATAATTTACGGCTATTAATAGTTTCTATTTAAGGGATTGCTGGATTTTCGCGACTGCAACCTAGTGATTAAATGTTTCATTTACAAATCATAAAAGCGTTCCTGTTCCGCAGACAAAGTTGCATTACTAATTACACGTGTTCTTTTGCGAACGTAAATAATATTCACTGATAATTTTTGCTTGTTAAAATTCAAATTGCTGGACGATAAAATCCGGCGATGTTAAAAATAACTCGTGTTTACACACCAGAATTACTTTTTAATTCGAATTAACGTATTTTGAAATTTGTCGATGACATATTTTTGTCTTATAGAATTTATATAATAAGAAAAAATTATGAATCTTTGATGTCAAATGAGAATTTTTTACTAAAAAAATTCCAATTTATATGGTCAACAAATGATTTATGTCGAATTTACTGTATTTTAATGGAATATAAAAGAAAGTATCAAATAAAATTGATTTTTATGTGTCAAACATTTTTACATATGACAAATATACAAATTTTCTTATGATTATACAGACACAAACAGTAAATATTTGATATATGCGTGCGACATATGCATATACACGAAAACGATGTTTATTCAATAGAAATACATGTTAAGTTAAATAGAGAATGTTACTGTTGCAATGTGCACTGGTTTTACTGGTGCAATGAAGTAGAGTTTTGTTAACACAGTGTCATCAAGGTCAACATGGTGACTGAGTTGAATTAATACATTTTGTTAACACTGTTCTGTATGTTGCAATGACTGGTAATTTTCAATAATGAATAAAAATTTATGAGTTTTCGTATGAACTTTGTCTAATAAGAATTGTAAAATAAAATTTGATCATTACCGTGTGAACGAAGAAAATTTTGAAGTTCTTAGGCTCGACCCTAAGCTCCGGACTGAAAACGATTTCACCCTTCAGGATCATTGTGATTGGATCTATGTAGAACAAATGCGGCCCGGTAGTGAGCAGCAACATCCGCCGTCTCGCGAACAAACCCTTACGTTTGTTGACAAACCCCTGCTTGACAATCACTTGGTTCATAGCATATGAATGCCAAGGGTTGTGCAACCTCTGTTCCTCGAGTCGCTTCCTGAATTCCTCAGGCGTCATATCTGCGATATTAGTCTTTTTCCGAGAAACAACTGGATCAACTGGTTGTTGCGTCGCAACTGGTTCAGCCTTAGCCTCGGCCTCCTCACAGATGCCTAAGCCGAGCAGCCTCGTAAGCTGCTTGTCATCAAGCCCTGGCTCTAAATGATTAGGCACGCGATAGTGCGAGCGCATCTCACCAAACTCAGATGTTCCTGGCAAATAAGGGTATATCGGTGGCGGTGTTTGCTCGTGCAACGTCTCAAAATCGACGCCCTCAAAGAATGGGTGCGCACGAATACTGGGGTAACCAGCGCCATGCTCGTCCCTAGCACCAAGTCTTTCCGTTGGTTCCAGGACCAAAAGTCTTTCCACAAGGAGTTTAGCCAGAGGGGAAAAACCATCCGGAACTTCGTAGGTAACTGCGAGGATTTTTTGGAAAATGACGTACTCGCTGCGCGCACGAAACGGCGGCAAACCAGCGACCATTTGGTAGATGATGCAACCGAGGGCCCAGAGGTCGGAGGCTCGGCTAGTTGTCCTATCCGTGAGCACCTCGGGGGAGACGTACTGGGCGGTGCCTACGAATGAACTTCGCCGATTTCGCGGCTTAGGCTCAACTTCGTCCCCAGCAGCGCCCTCGGCAACTACGCCACCTGCTGGCTCTGGTTCGTTCTTAACGACTGGTGCTGCAGCTGGTTCTGGCAGTCTGTCGGGCTCGTCCTTAAGGATTTTCGCACTGCCAAAGTCGGTGATCAGTATGTGCATTTTCTCATCCAAAAGAATGTTCTCGGGTTTGAGGTCCCGATGGATGATTCCGAGACCGTGCAGGTACTCGAGGCCGCGAAGGATCTCTGCTGAGTAGAATTTCGTACATTCAATGTCGAAGGAGCCAACCTTATTGATATAGGGCAGAAGCTCTCCGTTCTTAGCGTAAGATAAAACAAAGTAAAGTCGTTCTACGTCCTGGAACGTACAAAATAGTCGGACAAAGGAGTGGCGCGCCCCCGCCAACATGTTCAAGACTTCCTTCTCTCGCTTCACGTATTCGGTCTTCTTCTCGCGGATGATGTAGCGCTTGTCGCAGACCTTGATTGCATATTCCTTGTTACTGTGAATATCTTTTGCTAGATATACCTGCAACAAACAAGATTTCGCTTGGTTTAAGAAAAAAGTTATCATTTTTTAATCCAAACGGGAATAATGTGGTTTTAACAAATATAAAATACATATAATTCTGTAAGAAATTCTGAGAAACGTTGCAAGAATTTTCTTTAATTTTTTATTTACGTGAGAGGTAACTGATATTTAAGAATTTTCACTTAAGTTTTTTTGTAATATTTTATGTTGTAGATTAAATGGTAGTATAGAAGCTGATATTCTATTCAACACTTTTTGTTTTTTAAATAAGTAATAATATTTATTTAACGTGACATTAATTGACAATAATTGACAATAATTCTTGAAGTCATTGTGACATTTTAGCAGAGTTTTTCTAATATAATTTAACAGTTTTTTTTTTAAATATCATTCATAATTGATTTATTAATCGAAAAAGATGTAAACAATTTTTTGCTAAACTTTCCACGCTGAAATCGTAACAAATAAGTATTAAATGATGTAATGGAAAAAATGGAGCTTGTTTGATTTAGTTTACACAAACTGGCATTAATGAACAATAATGATTTCAATAGTAATGTCTGAAGTTTGGGAAAACACTTTGTATAGATTCCAGAAAGAAGAATAAACATTTTCTGTTGGATAACACGCGCTTATTAAATAATCTTTATTTGATATCTTCCAAACAAGTTTCTTTCGTTTGTTATTTCAACCATATAATCGTTAAATAATTTCTTCGATGATAACACGTTGTTTGTATTGTTCTTTTTATAAATATCAACACTAACATTAATTATAATTCATCAAAACAATTAATTAAGTATTTTTATACTAAATTCGTGACTCGTGAATGGAAAAGTACATTAAAAAAAATACGTCAAGAAACGAATCGCAGACTTAGTCTGCACAAAATTAATTATTAAAAAGACGTTTCAAAAACATGTTACATTTTAAAACAATTATCACGGAATGATCAAGTGATTATTTTTGAATAAATTCAATATACTTGCAATATGCAAACTGCAATCTTATTTATTAATCAATTATTAATTATCTTAAAAGATTGATTTAAAATCAATATTTTATTCCAAATATCCAATCGCCATGATCTGATTGATTTTAAATTTACTCAAATGTGTAATACAAGAAAATGTACTATCCAAGACTGTAATTGTAACACTAACGAATGGTAAATTTCCAAAATATGCCGCCTAAAATAAATGCCGAATTTTTCAACGCTTTGGGGATAGTAACGGGAAAGAGTATGAAAAAATGCTCTTATTTCTTGCGTTCGAGCGGCCGCGTGCCACGGCCAAATAAGCAGACATCCTGTTGCACTTTTTCATCAATATTAATAACCGCGTTTAAAGTGTCGGCCCGTTGCCCCTTGTCCCGCTCGCGTCCCGCCCCCTCCTCCGCCCCGGGGCGCTCGTGGTCGCGCTGTTTAGTCTGCGCTCTAAAACAAGCGCCGTGTGACGTAACGCAAACAAAACCGCATTATTAATAGCCCCGTGTTTACGGTTTACGTGTAGCGAAAGAATGTCAAAGCGAGCCGTGGGCGAGGAAGCGCGAGACGCCGGTCGCGCTCCGAAAGTGGGACGCGAATAAAATCTGAGTCATTTGCAGTAATGTATACGCAGAGTAAATATGGCGAGTTGCGGATGAAGTAACCGGCTGCGTCAAACTACCCCCCCCCCCCCACCCCATCACCGTTTCTCTTTTCGTTTACCTCGTTTCACGACGTCGTACAGTTTCGATGAAAATGAATCAAAGGATCGAAATGAGTATTGAATCAGCATTCAAAATAATTTCATCAAGTTGAACAAGCAGTCTTATTGATAAATTAATAATTTGACGAGCGATTGTTGATGGAAATTAATTGAAGGAAGTAATAATAAATAAAAGGTGTGTTTAAAATGATTGCAAATATGATATTTTAAATCGCTTGTAATGTATTTTGTGTGTTAAGAAAAAAAAGTCTAGTTTTATTCTCTTGGTTGATAATGTGGTAATTAGGTTATACTCTTTTAATGAACGGGGGTAAAGATAAGTTTTACTGCTGGAGAATTTAAGGCTGTTTTACGAGCGAAACAGAGTGCTTTCGTTTAGCGCAAAAACAAAATAGTAATTATTTTTGAATTTATCGAGGGAGTAAAATTGGGATTTTTCTCCCGTTTATATGATGTGACAAATAAGAAACATTTGAAATATATCTGATGGTCCAAATAATGATGTTCTAGAAAAAGATCCTTAACCAAGTCAATATTAAAAACCTTCAAAAGAAATTATAAAAATGGAAATTCAGGCAAACTCTAACTCAAAGTAGCGGTTCGATTTTGTGAAACCGATGAAAGCGACGAAGTTTATTCAGATAAAGCAACTCCGAATGTTTATACCAAGCACTTTGGAGCACAATCGTTGCGTTATCAATCGCCGTACATTATGACTCCATTACTTACATCGCAATCAATGTAAAGTTGTATTATAATTTCAAGAAACGACTAATGTCTTTTTTCAATTCGAAACAAAATTTTCAATTCGTCCAATCAAAAACTCGTAAAGTTTATATACAAAAGACATTACAATAAAAAATAGTCAGTTTCGACTATAAGCAACATTTTTAAAAATTGCAAAATACAATTTGAAAATAACCCAACTTCAAAGTTATACCGAAAAAACATTAAATTAAAACCAAGAAATTATCGTTGTATAAAATAAATGACTCGTAAAAACAATATAAAATGAACTACGAAATCCGCTATTAAGATAACAGCAAAATGTAATTGTTAAAAGAAATCCACGAGCATCAACCGTTCATTCATAACTTCCTCTCAGTATTGTCAAAGTTACGCGTTCAACATATACGTGTTTATCAAACACAACTCAACGCAAATTTTGTCATTCAAGCCGGTCGATAACGAAAATTCGCCGAGCAAATTTATCCAAACAAAAGGCACGAAAACATCGGCGTCTTAATCGACTATCGGATCCGACGTCGGCCGCAAATATTTGCCCGGGCGTTTGTTATGTCTCGCCGGTTGATAAACCGAAATCGATATCCAAATTAATGAATTAAACTCGGGCGTTTGTTTGCTCGGCGATTGTTCGGCGCCGCGTGGCTCGCCGTTAAACGCGCGCCGCCTTTATTTAACGTATCTTTCGATATAAATTTCGCGTGACACCGCGCTGACCTTAATGAAGCGCGCAAACAGCCAAGATTCGGGGCGCAAACACATTAAAGCCGGCGTAATCCGTCGCGCGCTTTAATGGAAATATTCGGCCAGACGGTCGCGCCTTACGTAACACGGCCGAAAAAATTAAAACGCCTCGTAAAAAGGTATCGGCTGACCTGGTAGGCCAACTTTAGTAATGCATTCACCGACTTACGAGACCACTCGCGCTCGCTTTTTTTTTATCCCGTTTCCTATGATTCTATTGTGCTTCTTTTATTGCCATGATGTTTCTGATTATTTATTGACTGAATATTGAGGTAATTAAATTTAAAGAGTTTCTTAGTTAAACGATCCAACATAGACTGAGAGAACAAAAATACATTTTTCAATCGCTATATTTTTGGCAAATAGTACAATAAGCAGCCGAATAAATTTAGTGATTAAATAATTGACAATAATTGAAGTTCATTTTTAATGTTAATAAATAAAGTTTGTACTCAAAATAACGGTTTATGCCTAATTTACAGTTTATAATTCAAACTTTGTTTATTTCAATTGTGTTTAAATTCACAATTTTTATTTACAGCGTATATTGAAAATTTATGTTTTGATATTTTAAATACGTATTGTGAGTTTGTAATTCGCACACGTACTTCGGGCCATTTTTTTTCTTCCTTTGCTTTTCTTTCAAGTCGAAGTTTATATTGTTTCTCGAACAAAGGGTGGACCACGATCGTTGCTCATTAGCGCTTTGTCATTAATAAATGTCAAGTTTAATCTAATCGCGCGGAAATTTGGTCTCGTTGCGGCACGTAAACACGAAAAATAAATGGTCGGAAAAAAGTAGTGAAAAAAACGAGCTATCGGCATAATTGTTTTCAATTTAAAAAGCATCGTCTGGATACGAGTTTTTTCCCCCCGACGCGCGTTTGTTGTTTGTCGCGGTTAATTGAATGGAACGATACAAATGCGGTGGAAAATGTTTATGCATGAGGTGAATTTCGTTCTTTCAGACGCAAAGCGATATAATAATCGACAATTACACGACGAAAACATGGCGATGAATATTTCCGACGATTGTGTATGTAGTACACTTTTTATTATTAAAAATAACACGCAATACTTGTTATAACCTGGACCATAATAATATTCCATGATCGAAAATTAAATTAACAAATTTAAATATATAATCCGTTGTATATAAGTCTCAATATAATTTTACCATTATTCTTAACCATCCAACCGACTTCTTTTCCGAGGACGGAAACTGAGATCAAAATGTCACCCATTTCCCCGCGTATCATCATTATCACGAAGCCCCCTCAACAAGCGGAATTATCGTGAAATTAGCACGAGCGTGAAACGGCGAACAGGGCGTGAGGTAAGGCGCGAAATAAATCATGACGTAACGTCGCCGAGTGTGGGCAACGCGTGTTTCGGGCGCGACTTGTTTTTAATCGCGGCGGGTAGGTGTGCTTTACGGCCCTTTCGCCGTGTTTTCGCTGGGAAAAAGGAAGCGGGCGTTTGAAAAGCGCGCCCACGGCGCGGTCCGCGCGGTTGGCACCCCCGTTCCAAGCGCGCGCGGGACTTTCGCAACGCGATTGTCGGCCAATTCATTATCGAACCGGGCCGGCGTCGCCCACGACGCGAGCGTGGATGATGGACAGGATGTAAATGCGCGCACGCCGGGTGAACGGACAGGCCGCGACGCCCACCGTCCCTGCGATTAAATTGTCTCGGCCAAGCGCAAACGGAAACGCTCGACCGAGTCACTTTTTTCTACCGCTTTCTTCCTTCCTTTCGTCATCCCATTTTTCGTTATACCTTTCTTGTCCTCTTTCCTTTTCTTTCGACCAAATGACATCTCTCTTTCTCGTCTTCGTACCAGGTATATGCGATTCAACATTTTATTGAAATCATTTTGTTGAAATTCACTAATTCTTTTACAGGTATTTTTTTCGTATCATCAATGTCTTTGACTGTCGTGATATTTATGCGTCGTGAAATCGTCACTTTCATTGTCACGACGTATCCATTGTCAAAATTCCGTTAAACTATATTTTTTATTGTTCATCTACTTACGTAAGTTATTGTTAACCTACGTTTTACCTTAATGCTCCTTCCTCTCAAATGCTACAAAAACATTGAGTTTCTGCACTGCAACAACAAATTCCAAACTTGCATTGACCTTCTCCAACTTGGTTCAACAACACCTCACTTAACCCTTCCTTTTTCTTGTCTCG
Source organism: Aradophagus sp. ZL-2020 (assembly GCA_022817685.1). Taxonomy (NCBI): domain Eukaryota; kingdom Metazoa; phylum Arthropoda; class Insecta; order Hymenoptera; family Scelionidae; genus Aradophagus; species Aradophagus sp. ZL-2020. Next base: position 22,448 of record JABFOV010001487.1, read on the forward strand.
CTCCTCCACTTTGTTCTCCGTCCTTTTCCATCTTTCATCTTCAACTTCTTTCATAAGTTACAGCTGAATTAAAAGGCACTCGTGGAATTCCTCGTCGCTGGCTCGTGAAGGAGTAAACGGAATGAATCAAAGTTTCTCCTTTGCGCTTGTCCGACTTGCGAAAATGCAACGAGTCATTCACTTCGCGCCCAGACGTTGGACCGTGCCTCTTTTCGGAGTCGTTTTCTACGCGTTCTACGCTGATTTCAAATTCCACCTGGAGAGTGTAATGCGGTTTCCTTGTAGAAGTCTCGCAATCTGAATCCCGTCTTGGCGTTTCAATGTTTTCCTCTTTCATTTTTTCGTCTTCACTGCTGACCTTTTGGCTATCGACTTTTCGAGTTTTAGAAATGAAGATTAATGCTGCAGCCAAACTTATTTATTATCTGCGTCATTTATTTCTTTGTTTATTTAGTGTTTGCCTTTTTACATGGTGGTTTATGTTTCACTGGAGCTTTTTTGTTGTCGGTGTTTAAAGTACACAATCGTGTTTGTGCCTTTCATGTAAATTGACGTATTTTGTAAATTGACTGTAATCAGTTTTCCGTTGCTTTTAACCCAAGTTCCTGTCGGCAATCTGATTTAGGAAATGTCGGGCCGTTGAAATATGTGGCGTTATATTGTAAATACGCTTTCGCATTTTAGAGTTTTGTGATTAACCAGGTGAATAATGGAAATGCGGACGTTTCTTGCAGCGTTCAGGTTTATTTTTATTTGTATGATTTTCATTCATTTTAAATAAAATTTTCAATGATATTTAAAAACAATACATTAAGCTGGCTGAGATTAGACGAATTCAATGCGAACGAGATACTTCTTGTTTGGGATTGAATAATTAGTCAGTTTATATTTCGGGTAAATACACGTAACTTGCTCAAATAACGTTATGTAATTGAACTTGATTTTGCAAAAAGTGCGTTTGAGTTTAAGAAACCGGAGTTCTAAAATTGAATTTTGTAAATAAACAAGTTTTCAAATGAAACGCTTGCTGCAGGAATTCCATTGCATCAAAAAACTACATTTTTGTGATTGATTTGAATTTGTTCCTCTCAGCATGCTGAGAAAAATAGATAGTTAAAGAGCTATCTCGGATAATCAATTTAAATGCCTGCAAATAATCAAGAATTTGTTGTCCTAATTGCACATGCGATAATTTCAAAATAAATAATGTATCAAAAGTTTTTCACTCGTGGAAATGCCCACGCGATTTGAACTTTTAAAATACTCGAACAAATTTTATCCATATTTTAACAACAAATTCAAAGCACATACATAAACTTGAAACATATTTCAACTATATACATTTACTTTACATTATTGTTTTAATTTAAAACTTCAAATCGTCTGAACATTTCCACGCGAAAAACTCAGCGCTCATAAATAAACATGGGTCTATGCACGAAAAGAAAAAATGGACAAATTTTGTACAAAAAAGCTTTCCTAATTTAGTAAGCAACCGTACAATATTAGACTCAAAATGTATACCAAGTCCCGCGTGGTTTATACTACTTTTGCAAGTAGCTTATACCAAAATGGTATAGACGGTTTGCAAATGGTACAGACGGCTCTGGGAAAAATTGGTATCACACGGTTGTTCACTAAATTTGTCGCACTTTTTCCCCGCGTAGAAGCTTGATTTGAGATAAAATATTGTACTAACGGTTGAGAAGCTGCCTTCGCCGATGACCTTGCCGAAGATGAAGTCTTTCGGGGTGCGCTTGTGCGTGGCCGGGTTGACGGTATTGAGGGCCTGGTTGTTGGTCGGCGGGACCCGGGGCGCCAAAGCCTCGGCGGGTGCGACCATTCCGTTAGCCACTTCGTTCATCGGTGGAGACATTTTGAGGACCGGCCCCTCCACCGTTGCAGCCGGTAGTGGCGAAGCGGTAAGCGTCTGGTTCGCCACACGCTGAAACACACAAGAAAGCTCAGCGTGAAAATCCCGCTAGCTCCACTTCTTCTGTCTCGCTCGCGCACGTACATTAAACACACACACACACACACACACACACACACACACACACACACACACACACGCACACATAAACATTTAAACGCGCTCTTTCGTCATCCTTCGCATCGTTCATGCAACGCGCGCCGGGATGTACGTCATTACCGATCCCATAGTATTCCTTTCATTCATGCCGTAAAACGCTCGGCAAATGAATTCTATCCGCGGCTTACTTCGGAATTGGGTTCGCGCGGTGTCCGGCACTTAAATCGCGCATCCGCTAACGGTATCAGGAAGTGCCAGTGGACGTGACATCACCGTCTCTTCGCGGGTTATCTGACCGTGTGCGTCACCCAATGAACTTGATCTTTTTTCGCTCATTCATACTTTTTTCTTTTATTTACGTTTGCAATTTCATTTTATTCAACTTTTTGCCTTTGTTATTTTTTTTTTTTTTTTTTTTTTTTAAACTTTTCCCCGCAGGGGACATTAAATTTTAATTATAATTTATAGTTTTTTTCAAAGGCTGTCTCTTATTCACATCCCCGAGCCCCCGAGACCCCTTCACACTCCGATTTCGGCGTTTCTGTTACAAAAAAAAATAACAGG
>JABFOV010001488.1:0-25034 GCA_022817685.1 Aradophagus sp. ZL-2020
GTGAATCTGATAACAAGAGAGTTCAACTTGGCTATTTGACCTCAGGGACATCGGAGTGTTACCATCACCGTCGGTTTTTTTACAAAGTGGATTCGACGAGTAACACACGAGTCAGGAATGACGTTCTTAGTAGGTGCATGTTAGTAAGTAAATGGTGCGGCCACTAGTAAGCCCACGGTGTATCCTGAGTATGAGTCGCGAGTAAGTATTAGACAGAGCAGCCGCACTAATGCACTCTATGCGTGCGTCGGGAGCGTGGATCAAGAAAAAAGGCCGACGTCACGCGAAGCGTCCGTCTGTTGTGAGATAACTCAATCCCCGATACGCCGGCGTGCGTCTCAAATTGCGTTATTCATTTCCTCCCATTTTTCCTATTATCTCGGGTCTCGTCCGTCTGTCCACGGGGCGATGGGAAAAAAACGAAACTATGGCTCGAGCCCGATTCGCGTGGTCACCGTTCGATCGTTTCATTGTTCTTGCTGGAAGCGAAGTTGATGGTCTGATTATGAAAGTAAATTTTAATTATTTTATTTCTTCCCACTTTTATCATTTCGCGTAAATCAATGTAATCATTTTGTCCTGAAAATGGAAAGACGCTTTTTTCGTTGTTATTATTATAATAAAGTTAACTGTTACTTAATTAGTGTAATTTTGAACTGTTGGATTCAAAAACGTCGTGGTAATTGATGTTTTTAATTTTAATACGATTACTTTTGACGTTATTAAGTGAAGAGAGTTTGCAACATTTTTTTGCCATGAATTTAAATTGAAAATCATATTTTTCGTCGAAAATCAATATCAAAGGTCACATTGTTGTCAGTAAGTTTTGAAAATAATATTTCTAATTTCTTTTCTTATTTTTTAAGAATTCAATTTTATTTATTCGAAATTCAATGTTTAAATTTATCATAAAAAGAACTTTGCAAATTTCGTACACATAATACACGTTGAGACAAATTCTAAATAAAAATTGAATATAAAATTTTCTTTACGGCCATAAAACATTTTGTTTGTTGCTCAAAAATCGTTCGCGACAAGAAATTTAATTTCGAAATAATAAACTTGATGAAACAATAAAAAAAATAAAACATCGGACAAGAGGAACGAAACATCTTGTTTTTATTTTTTTTTTCTTTCTACTTTTTATTTATGTTGTACTCTTTTTCTTTTACTTTTCCGGAAGAAACGAAATTGTTACGTGAGCCTGCACGAGGCAACGTCTGCAAGAAATAAGCTGGCCGAGAGATGTCGTTGCGATTTAACGGCGGCTTGCGATAAACGCGGACGCGACGAAGAGCGGCGAACTTTTCTAAATTATAGCTTCTGCGTGCACGTCATTTTAAAAGTCGCGCGCGCGCCCAGATAAGGATAACAAGACCCGCGCGATAGCGCATTTCTGTACTTTCTCTTGTCCGGTCGGTAACATGAAAATTGCTGATACAACCGTGCGATCGCTTGAAGAAGTCTTTGTTACATTCGCAGCGCGACTGTCCGAACGCTTTTCTTGACGTTCGCTCCATTACGCGCGTTCGGGTAAGTGATTTTTCTTTTACCCAATCTTATGTACCAACGAAATAAGCATCAACATTATCGCAATATTTTTTACTTATCAATTTTTGTTTGCTAAAATTGAAGATAACTTTATTAAAAATAAATATTCTGACAAATTTGAATGTGAAGTTTTCCACGTGGAAATATCCACACGATATAAATAAAAAATGTAAGGTAAAAGTATGTATTTAAAATCTGCTTGAAGTGTATGTATATACTCCTAATTTATTGTTAAAAAATACATCGAATTTGTTCAATTATTTCAAAACTTCTAATCATGTGGATATTTCCACGTGGAAAACTTCACATTCATCTGACAAATATATTTTACAACCAAATGTACACCGAGAAAACGATATCGTACAGTATGGATTGTACAAATTCTAGAATGCTGATTGGTTGAAATAAAGCAAACTAGCAATGTCATTAGCTGAAGTTAGTTACGACACGATATCGTAAACAGTTCACTATATGAAATTGTCCACGTTACAATATATCTTGTAGTGATTACAATATGGTTTTCTCAGTGTAGTGTGTGATAAAAATGTTTTTCAACGATGAAATTTCCAATCTTTTCTTCCTCTGCTTCCAACGACTGCACGATTTGTATATTAAACTTTATTTTTCTTATTTTTTCAAATTCGGAGTCGATATATCATAACGTTACACTTTCTTGTCGTAAATTTGTCATGGGAAACGAGTAGATCGTTATGTACTTACGTAAGTGTTACGCTCGACCTATTGGCAGAACGAAAGTAAAAGGATAGATCTCGTCGGCGAAAATCTCGCTTTTCAGATACTTTGTAGAAAATAGCACAAATTACATTAATTGAGAACTCTTTCTTAATTGGAATCGCCGTTTTAAATACTCAATTAAAATAGTTTCTAGAGGAAGTTAAAAATGTCAAAAATTACTGTAATATTAATGCAGTTACGTCTTGCGAAATCCAAAATTGAAATAATAATAGTCCGTTAAATAAATCCAGTAATTCGCATTAAGTTTGAACTTTGACAGACGTTTGCAAAACGAATTCACGTTACTTTATTGCCAACATTTTTCTTTCTACATTCTCTAGAAATAATTAAATAAAAGCACAAAATAGTATATTATTACAAATAAAAGTTGGCATTTTTTTTTTTGAATAGTGGAAAAATTGTCAATGGATTTTCCACGTTCGAATTCGTTGATTAAAAAGCACTGAAAACTTCGTTTACTTAAACTATATTTCGTTAAAGTGAATCTCCTGCCAAAATTATATATACAAGATAAATCGTTGGAAAATCGTTTTCGAGCGAAAATCCAAAGCAAATCCTTCGATTGTGACGGGGTATTTAAAATTTCACTTGCAATCGATAGATTGCCGATATCGCGAACAAACGGCACAGTTTTGCAAAACTTGCCAGCCTCGGTACAAATGTTTGTAAATTGCGCGAAACTGACGGACGTGTTGGACGGCGCGTCGCATTCGCGTCACGTTTCGATGTTCATAATTAATATATTGGTTGGCAAAGCCGTGCGCGAAAATAGCCACGGCGGGTCGGCTATTTCGGCGGCAATCAATTCGCCCTGTAAACGTGATACTGCAATTTTACCCGGGCCGCTCGTAAAGCGCAATAACGGCGACTCTGCGATCTGACCTTTAACCCGACGCGCGCTGATTTTATATCGATATTTATCCGGTTTATCGACGAGCGTAGCGTTGCGCCGCTCGCCCGGAGACGCCGCGGACCGTGATTTGCAAATGAAAAAGCCGTAAAACCGTATCGCGTCGGGCGTCGTAAACAATTCGATTATCTTATGTTAATTGTAATTCGTGCACGAAAATAAAACAATGTTTTATTTCCATGCTGTTAATCGCAGTCGATGTTCTTTGAGTAGAACCTTTTTTAAAAGAATTTTAATTTCAAAGTTCAGTTTTATAAAAAATAATTCAATTGTTTTAAATAATTGGAATAATTTTGTTAGGTTAAATTTCGCAATTCGATAGAGTTTTTTTAATGTAAAACATTACATTTTTTGACAGCGAAAGTAAATAAAGAATTTGTTTCTAAATTCGTTATTGTAACTAAAGTATCACTGAGATTATAATTATTTCTTATTTATCAAAACGAAATTAATATCTTCATCGATCAATAAAAAAAGTAAAAAAAAAGTAATAAAAAGATTAAATTGACTTATGCATGATAAAAGACGGTTGTTTAGCCAGTATCTCCATTTCTTCAAACGTCGACATTCATTTCCGGCCGTCAATCAAAAGCGGCCTCAAACTTGTTGATAACGATTGTCTCGAGCATAAATTTGGATTTACTCCCGGTCATTTGGCGACCCGTTCTGTCGTTATTTGTTAGTGAAACGACGGGAACGAGTGATTGCCCGGCCGGAAACGATTCGCGGTTGATCCATTTCGGCGCGCGAAAATGATGACATAAAGATACGAAGAATCTTGATAAAAAAGGTGAAAAAAGCGGGGAAAGGCAGCATCGCTCGTCGATAATCCGAGATGTAAATCAGATTTCGGATACCGCGTTAAGGCGATGAACAGAAGGCGCTTTCCTCCCCTGTTTTCGTACAGCCTGCGCCAAAATTTTCGTCCGATCGATACTCGTAGACAGTCGACGGGTGCTTGGCAATGTTTTTGTACGGTTTCCTTGAGGAAGACGACATTCTTGTTTCTGGAAAATTGTGCCATAAGTAGAATAATGATTTATGAACATTTTTTTTTCACGGTAAATTTAAACTTTAAATTTAATGTACATTTTTGTGTATATGAGCACTGAGGAAAATGAATGAAAAATGCTACTATGTATATAATTGAACATACTATCTGAATAGTAAAAAGCAACACATTTCACAACTGAAAAGTGTAATTTATCATGTAAATAGTAATTTTTACTTCTTGCTTTTGTCAGTGTATCTTGAATTCCTGGTAATATTACTAGAGAAGAAAGTAGTCTTTTCTGCACAAGTGTAAAACGTTATTTCTCAGAGTTCAAACTATTTGCAAATACCTCAAATGTTCCTTGACAGCACAAAATATTCTTACACATTTTTAAAAATTAAAAAAATTTTTTATGTACTGAAAATAATTTAATATTATCCTGAAAATATTTTACAACTTTTGCGTCATTAGCGTTATTAACATAGGCTTTCCTCAACAGAACTTTGATTAAAGTAATTTCCATAAATGTTCAATCAAAAAGATATATTTCGAACGAAGAAAGTAAACAAAAAAATTAATAATTTTATTTTATATCTCTGATATAAATTCAAGTTCTGAATTTGTTTTGTCGATCGACGAAATGACATTTTATCAAAAATTTGTTGCAAATAAACGTTGCAACCTTGTTGCACATCGGCTAGCCGATGTGTCGTGAAAATCGCAACAACCGTCCCCGAGAATTTCGCGCTTGCCGCTTGGCGTGTAAATAAATTTCCCAGCGGATCGGGCGCCATTAATCACAAAACGATCGCGTGTCTGTGAGAAATGCCGATGATTAGCAGTCGCTGAAAGTGCCGTCAATCAAAGCGATCGAGATCGCGCGGCGATAACAACGGACGATCGTTCGTCATTACGAAATCATTTCTCACCGGGGAGATATCATTGGGTTTCATCCAGCCACGTCTTTATTATCCGTGGCTAATAGCCAGGAGGGGAGCGCCCAAAAGAAACTCATTTTTCAACGCACCGCGCGCCACGCGCGATCCCCGAGGTTTTTCGGCCCCGCAAACTTTTGTCCTTTGATCATGTGACTCCTCGAAACCGAACGACGACTGTGCCGCGTTTTAATCAACTTTTGGGGATCGGGAAAATTATTAAATGATGCCGGTATTGTTAATTATTTACGTGGTATAAAACAAAGTAAATAAAAAATAGAAGCAGAAAGTTTAGAAAAAATTGTGAACGTAAAACGATTTCCCCTGTAGAAGATATTTTTACACGTTTTATCCCAAAGTAGAATTTGCGAAAAGTGTCTCTCCGTTTAAAATAGCCTCAAACCCGTATAATCAAGAACCTCAAAACCTTGGGGAGTAAAAGTAATGCTGTTTATTTTTGGAAAATGCTGATATGTGAAAGAAAATTTTTGGCAGGTATTATTTTTTTCAACATTATAGATAATGCTGATCATTGTGTAAATATTTATGCAAAGATATATGACGTTTCCTGATTTTTTATAATATTGATCAAGCTATCACGAACGTTTAAAAACCCGATTTAACGTAGTCTTGCCGAAAATGGCGTGAATCAATTGCAAATCTAAGTGCTTCGGCTAATCCCCCCCCCCCCCCCCCACCCGGAGCGTCTTTGTTCTTTCTCTATTTCTCATTTAGCTGTCCCTCGAGTAAAAAAAGGGAGACGGAAGTTAGGCGAGCGCGTTGAGGGACAGAGGGTTGGAGTGAGAGGGGAAAGGCTCACTTCCTACAGGGATGCTGCCCCCGAAGTCAGGTTCCCATGCCCTCCGAGCGGCTATCCTTGTCTGCTCTGACAGCGGAGCCTGCCACCTGTCCCTGCGTCTGGACCCCAAGCGCTTCCCTATGTAAAACACTATTGCCCGGGTAACCCCATTGTACCACATTCTCATACACGCACACCGCGTCACCGAAAGACGTACCTCCACGTCAGAAAGATGCTGCGTGATTATGTTTGCAATTGTTGCGTAACAGACGTAACGATAAAGATGTTTGTTGGATCATTTCAAATAACGTTCTACGCATTTCGAACGCTCGCTATCTTGATTACATTTATGTGTAAAACACAATGTAAACGTTTGTAATTGTTGTCAAAATAAAGCAAGTTTTGTTTCGGAAAAAAATGTATCGAACAATTTAAAATCGAAGATGAGTTATTTTTGCAAAAATGTATATTGCAGGAATTGCCAAATTAAAAGTGAGAGAGAGTTAATTTATCGTCATTTTTTTATTAACGGAAAACAAAGAAATGGCAGTGTAATTGGTAGCAAGCTCGAACATTTCTGACAGTTTGCGTTTTCATTAATTTTAAGAGTTTGAAATATTAAATATCGTAAATTTAAATGTCTTTCTGGGAATATTAATTTGATGAATTACATATATCTTGAATTAAAATTACATTACAAATAAAATACTTTTCCATTTTTATCCAGCAACGAAAATTATTCGACGCGGTAAGATTAATTGGGAAAATAATGCATTTATATTCTTATGGTAAAAAATTATCACTACAAAACAGCAAGTGTCTTGTTTTGAAATACTTTTCATGTCTAAGACTTGTTTTTCCAGTGATAGTAATAATCTATAAAAACAGGTGTCTCATTTTGAGAAATTTTTGTAAATAAAACACTAAAATCCTTTCAGTTGGGACGAATTGAATTACTTGTGGCGTCTCAAACATAAAAAATGTATCAAATTCAGACACTCGTGTTTGTATCGTAAATACTTCTTTTTTCAATGAAAAACTTTTTTGACAACGTTTATAAAATTTAATTATATGCACAAATTAGTATTATAAATTTAAAAAAGATCTTTACAGCTTCTCAAGTCACAATTATAAAAGTCAACCGCTGATAAATTATTCAATTGAACCCGGATCTTTTTATAAACACACGGAAATAAAACTTTTGTTTCGCTGAAACATTTGTCTAATTATAAATTTAAAAATTTAAAAAAAGAAAAAAAACGTTATTTAATGCAGTAAATTTTATCGTGACTGTAATTTTCAGCAACGAACCCATGATATAATGAAACGTAGTAATTTTTTTCTGTTTTATTCGTCTGATATAAATGAAGAAAAGCAAAAACGCCACGTTTTATTACAGTAGAAGGGAGTCTCTTTTCTCATTTTAGGTATTCGACACAAAAATACATTCATCATTAAAATTACCCGGCTGATTATAAAAATGATGGCCATTTTTGACACGCTATCATTTAATTTGACAAATATTGAACAGTCCGTAGAAAAGACTTTAATTCCTCCGACTGTCTCCTTCCACGAGCGAGCGCACCTGGCACTCGAGCTACGTCCCCGTCAAAAATCGTTTCAATTACGCGGCGACTCCTTCCTCCCAGCACTTTAGCGCACTTTTCAAAAGTGTATCCAGAAATTGACTCAGCTAATGACGTCTCTCGTCCTCTCGCATGAGAATTATATATGGATACGGAGGAGGGTAAGGTGCCAGAGTGGGAGGTTATTTTTTACATGGCCGGCCGGGACATCTGGCCAGATTTTGTTTCACAAAAAATCGTGCGGCACCCCCTTATCAAACGGCCTGTGTGAGAACGGACCGAGGAGCCGCGTTTTCAATCCATAATCGTTTGTTAAGTTTTTTATACCTGCGAGAAAAAGGGAAAATCGATGTTTATCATCAACACCCACTTACTCGCGCGTTTCGATTATTATTTACACTTAATGTTTTGTCAGACAAATTGGTCGCAATATCGCGAGACGAAGAAAAAAACAACGCACTGATTTATCGGGCATTTAATACGCTCGACCCTCGTTTACATTATGGTTCGAATGTATCGGGGCTCATTATTGCGCAAAGGAAGTTTTGATTACGTGTATATATAATTGTGAACAATAATCATAATGGCAATGTATTTTTTTAATTTGTTGCGCGTAATTGAATTCACGATTGATTAATCGAATAATTTGGTTACAATATTATTTAAAAGCGAACACGCGCGTTCTCATTTGAAAATTTACAAATTAATATTAAACGTATTAAATTGAATAAAAATGTTAATTGAATGGGCGAGGTAGATATCAAGAGCGGCGTTATTTTTGCAACATTAGTCGTATAATGAATGGCTGACTTCAATTAGTCTTGCACGGAATTAATGAAGATGTAGTTATAATAAGGAAATAATTGTATCCGAGCAGTACACTGATACGAGTGATTTTGCACAATTATAACGTGAATATTTAATTCGTTATTAGAATAATTAATACATATTAATTATTCATTACTGATAGGTCAAATTATTGTAAATAATTAATGATTTGAAATTGGTAGATTTGCACGCAGGAAGTTGCGCAATATATGCGTTTTGGATAAATTAGGTCGAAACTATTGTAATTAAACAATGATACGATAACGTTAGTACTTTTCGTTCACTCTCGAATATTATCTTTTGCATTTGCCACGCAACGGAGTTAAATATGATCTAGTTTTGAATTGAAACATAGAATTAATTATTGTTCAACTTACAAAGACGGTTGTCACATTAACGGTAATAATCATTATCTCTTTTATAATTAAACATTCAAACTAAAGAAAATGTAATAACTTAAATCATTTCATTTTCAACAGAAAACACGTTTTATTCGTTCATTCAATTTTCCTTAATGGCCAACAATGGTAGAACTTGACTATAATTTACAAGTATCGTTTTACATAAAATTTGTTATTACAATAAAAAATAAAATAATTGTTAGTACCGCATGATTATTCAATTTGAAATACAAAATTTACAACATATACAAAAATTCCTTAAAATCTTTGATATTTTTAATCAACTCATCAAACAACTTCTTCTTTGCCCACCCGCGCCTAACTGCAAGGGCACATTACCACCTATCGTTGTCGTAACGCATTTTCTTAAAAACGCGAACAGAAGTTAACCGCGCGTGAAAACGCTTTGGTTTATATAGAACGTTTGGCGAAAAAAAAGAGGCATAAAAGGACGGTACCGAACAACTAAGCAGGGATAACGTGGCGCGCGCTTTTTGCGCAGTTTCGCGTGTCAAGCACGCACCCCTTTTTGTCGACGGCACGCGTGCCCTCGTTTTCTTGCCTTCCTTTTATTTATCGTTCATCTTTTTCCGATGGAATTTCAAAAAATCGACACGTACGGCCACGCGTCCGCGGAACCGGTCGTACGCGCCCTCCGCGTGGACAAAAAATCGTTACACAGGAAGGGGAGAAAAATATAAGAAAGAAAACGAAGCGATCGTTAGCCAACGGCTGGTCCCATTTTTTTCCCCCGACCGTTCTCTTTTTCCACGACGTTTTTTTTTTTTTTGCACCGCGCTTTCTCTCAGGGAGACGTGAATTTATGACATCGGATTTTCGAAAATTCGGTAACGGGAAGGTCATAAAGCACGTGCTTGCTCTTCCGCGATTTACACAGGGGGACGGTGGCTTTTTTGTCGTCACAATTTTTTGTTATCTTCCGGGATGTCCCTTGATTTTTTGCGCATCAAAAGGCCAATCGAAAACCGCTTCCTTCCACTGAACTTGGCTACGCTCGACCACACGTCGCCCTTTTCTCCCTCCCTCCCGCGTCGACCCTTCCCCTCTTTGTTGTTACTTTTACAAGATTGCTGTTAAACTTGTCCAATTCCTTCCGTTGCAGGGCGACATCAAATTAACCGCTCGAACAATCCGCGTTTTTCATCGTTTGGACAGTTTTTACTCTTTTCGTGTTTGATACATTCAATTGATTAATAAAGCATACAGAATGACGATCAATGTGACTATTCACTTGGTGAGAAATCCTGGCGTACGACAATGAATGCATTACGCCAAGAACGTAAATTTACGATGAATTAGACTGTATTTATCGTTTTCTTGAGCGCAATATATCACATGCAAAGCGCACGTTCGGTCACGCCCAAAGCGCAATGAAATGATTCGGTCGGACGAAAAATCATATTTTACAATAAATAACCTGAACGATCATTATCGTGCAATAACAATAACAGCGCCTGACGTTTCGTCGGAATCAAGAATTCTGTTTAACCAACGCCCAAACTCCTCGAATCTTTCTCACAATGTAAACTCAAATCGCGTCTAAAGTTACGGTACATGTGCGCCTTGTTTTTCCCGCATTTTGCTACTATTTTTTTCTTTTCCTTTTTTTTTATAACGATCCGTTTATCGGTCCCTTTCAGAAATCATTGTATTCGCGACGGGTAACGTTCGCCCAACGTCCGGCAGCGGGTTCTCGGCTTCGCGAGGAGGGCCTTTCTTTTCTCCGGGCAAAAAAACGCGTGGAAAAAAGCTGTTCATTGAAAATTTGCCTAACCGCCGGACCCGCGGATCCAGCGATCACAATGGGCCCCGCGTCGGACGGGAGAAGGGAAAAAAATAAATAAAATTCTGATCCCCCGAGCGCCTGGCCGGCCGTTCACTTGCAGGGGTGTCGAGCGTCCAGGAGTATCCCGTCGATTTTTCGGTGGCCGCGCCACGGCATATACAGGGTGACTTGTTGGATTTTTCTCCCTCTTTCTTGTCTTTTTGTGCCACTTTTTGTTCGGGCTTGATTAACTTCTCGGGGGTAACGTGACGTACGATCTTTTGTAATGAGTGAAAAAAAAACGAGGAAGACTGAAAGAAACTGAAATTTTTATTGCTATTCATACGCCGTCGTTTCCGGATGATGATTAACTTTTAGGTTTTTTTTTTCTTTTTTAATACGGGCTACTCGGAGGCGCAGGTAAAAACTGATATCAAAACATCGGCGTTTTCACTTATTTATGCATAGGTAGCCGCGCGGCTTCGGTCGAGGTGAGTTATGGCAACGCGAACAACGGGGGCCAATTAAAAAGATATATTGAGATATGGGCACAGTTTCGCCAACGGGCCAGTTTTGTGCTTTTATCGACGGTTACGCCCATTTTCGACTGAGCTATTTCGGGAATTATCCTTTAATGATCGAGCGCGATTAGATTGATTATAACGGCGACTAAGTACAAACTCCAATCGGTTAGCGGTAATTGCTTTTTGTTGGAAAACAAAAGATTAGAATAATAAAACGGTAACAGTGAAGACTTGAAAGATTACGAATAAGCAGTAAACTTAGTGAAATTTCTATGGCTACGTGTTTCGTAACAAATAATAATATTTTGAAAATAAAACAAATTTGTATGAAAGTAGTTAGATTTGCTGTGAAAAAGAAAACATTCAGTATAAATTAACTTAATTTCATTATATTTAGCGGTAATATTCGTGGTAATATAAATTTGCTTCAATGTCCTTTTTCACAAATGTAATCAAATGTATGAATTGCATTTATCATAATTATAAATTGAAGTTTGAAAGACATTCTTTTCAATATAATAACTATATATCGCTGAGTGAAAGGCATGTTTGAAATACCACTTTTTGCATTGCAAGAGCCAGTAGAACAAAAAAAAAAAAAAAAAAAAAAAAAGAAAAAAGGAAAAAATTGTTAACTTCGTCAACGACTGTGTCAGAACGGAAGACGCAAAATTATCGGAAATCGATAAAAGTGTTCATTGAGATCGAAGTGGCATAAAGAAAACGTCTGTATGCGTTGTTGCGTTAGATTTGACAGGAGCCGCAACGAAAAAGAGGAGAATGATTTTTGACGGGGCGCACGGCGCGTCAATAGAAAATTTGCACGGCTAAACGGATTACAGATGTTTTCCTCACAATGACAGAAGTCGTCTCGAGGATCGGACAGTTTTCGTTTTTGTGCCATAAAGGCGTCGATATTTGAGCGACAGGGGTATTCGACGCGTCAGGCACGGCTTTAGCGGCGCAAAGGGCGCACAAGACTTTATGAATAATCCACGGCTAATGTGGACCATTGGCGCTTTCAACCCCGGGCGTTTCGCGCTCCAAACGAAAGATTGACCCACCTTTGCTTCCACTCGGCGCTTGTTCGCCAACGCTAATTCGATTCGCACCTTTTCACCCCGCCAACAAATCCCACCAGTCCGACACTCGGCATCGTCTTATTGCTTTCCCTCCTACATTATCCATTATGTCCGCTCTCGCTCTCAAATTCGATTAACGTTCAATTTCATTTCGCGGCTCAATATTCAGTTAATCGCAATTAACCTTTACTGTTTCGCCATTTTCATTCTCTCACCTTTCTCCTGCAAAATCTTAATTACAACCAACCAGTCGCGCGACAGTATAATGTCTCTGTGCACACCTATAAAACGTTTAACGTCGCAAATCAAGCTCGTTCAAAATCTACACTCTACAATTCTACACAATTCTACAAATCTACACTTTCATTTAAAATGACAAACTCGTCTTTCCCCAATTTCTTTTTATATTTGCATTCATATTTTTTCAATAAAACAAACCTGATTAATTGAATTGTTTTATTCAATTGACTCTTTTATATTCACTTTTCTCAATCCACGTTACATTTCCCAATTCGTAAGCTCGATTTCCCTCAATGCGCGTAGTTTTATCAATGCATCGTTCAACCGGCTTCAAGATCCGAACAATTAATTACGATCGACTGAGACGAAAGTGTCTGGCAGCACTAAGGAAGTGACGTATCGCATTGAATACGGCGCAACAGGTCATAAAGAGGTCTGAATGCAAAGTGTCTGATGTAGTACGTTTGAATGCGCGCGCCAGGATTCGAGGACAAGAAGTGTGGACGTTGAAAAGTCGGTGGCCGAGGCGACGAGGAAAACAAAGCAAAGGAACGGACGGCTGCATTCGATAAGTCTTCGGGCCTATTTGCATCGGTGTCGGTGCACACACCCTCGACATCAAACGAGCCGACCCGGCCGCCCATTTCGCTCGGCTCCTTTCCTTCGTTTTTCCATAGCTTTTGTATTTTTGTTTGTTTGTTTGTTTGTTTGTTTGTTTGTTTGCTCGCTCGCTTGTTTGTTTGCTTAATCCGACGTGCGGCCAATGCAGACCCCTTTGGGCAACACTCGAGCCACCGAGTCTCGGCCGAAACCAAGACTAAAGGGATAATCTCGACAGAAGGAACGGTTCACTTTCTCGCACTTTAACTGCCCGCTTTTTCAATCATTACGTAATTCCGCGCCGACCGTTTAAATACCACCCTTTTTGCCAACAGAGAAGCACTTGCCTCAAACGATTACCTTCACGCCTTGCTGCGAAGTCATAATAAATACATTTTTAATCTAGATTACCAATGTTACTCAATCAAGTTTAAGTTTATTAAGACAAAAACATTTTCGAACCTCGCGTTACGTTATTTCAGTTTCACGACTTTGAGATTTATAATGAACATTTATTTACATGCACTTTTTATTGTGAATCAAATGAAAAGAATGTATTGTTATAATTCCAATCGACCTATTAGAAGCACTTTAATCGTATTTCCGTATCCGTAAAAAAAGCAACGTTTAACGATTCATATCAATGCTTGAGTAAACGAAGAACGATTTCGCGATGCAATTTGAAGACCCAACTCGAAAATACAAAAGAATGAGCCCGAGAGCCCGAATAAAGTGGCTTCCATGCTTCGAAACGACTCGAAAGTGGAACGTAAGCCGCTAATCTTGGCGGCGGTAACGCGGAGAAAATGATCGCGTGGCGGCATTGATTTCGATTGGTACGAAGGGAAAAAAAATAAATGAAAGAAAGAAAAAGAGTTGAAGAAGGTTCGCGGGACAAAGAGATCGATGAAAAGCGGTAAGCAGGCTTTGACGTATAGCGGATCTGTAACACCTTCCTCTTTCAATTGCGGCACACGCTCGCGGCTTTCTCGCCGACGGCTTCCCCCTCGTGCCCCCTTTTTTCTCCTTACTCCTTTTTTCCCTCTCTTTTTTGTCCGCGCGCCAATTTGGGTATTGAACTGCAATTGAAAGGGGTACGCTCGAGGGAGCCGATAGATTTTTCTCGATACCATTGTCCGGGCGGCGTATTGAGCCATCAAAATATTAAAGGGTCCGGCGCGGCGTCAGGTGCCTCCGATTCACCAAGGTGTGCCCTTTGTGGCACCCGCCCCTCGAACCTTTTTTTACCAGTGCGTCGCGGAAGGATTGACGGGACCTAGTTAACGGTTTCATTGACGGCGAAGATGCTGATTGACTTTTCTGCCATTGTCGTGGCAGACAAATAGAGACGTCGTCGATGAGGAATTAAGGGCAAGCCAAATGCCGTCGTCGCGCAGTTTCCGTGTCGCGTTGGTATTCAAATGGGAACGTCCGGGGTGGTAATTATTGTCGCCAAGATAGCGTGTAAGGATGAATCGAGTGGCGCGCATCACGCCGCGGAATTGACAGAGTTATTGTTAGCGGGGAAGTTAAGTCGCGAGAAAAAAAAAGTCATTTATAATAATTTATGTAAATTCACTTTGCGACGACTGACGGAATAAAAAACAAATCAATAATCGAGTTACGGTTGTTAGTTTTAAACAACGCTCCGTTATTGATTGCACGCAGGTGTGGTTACAAAAACAATAATCTGTAACCGCGACGTAGTCATACTCGAAATATTAAAGTACGAAATTTCATAAAAGTGTTCGATGGAAGAAACGAATCGGTTTTTTCGCCGCCAAGAACGAAGCGGAAAAAATGTAATTACAAAATGCGGCAAATTTCAGACGCGGAGTTTGGAAGGGGGCGTGAGATATTAATTACACGAAATTTCTAATTACAAAGATTGTTCCATCAAACGCTCTCGATTGAATAACATATTTGTCGTTCTCCCTTTTTCCTGGATACATAAAACTTATTATTACGCGAACAATAAAAAGAAGAAAAGGAGGAAGGAGAAAAAACTGGCTACAAAGTATACACCTAATCGGGCGACAAAAAAAGCGACGAAGTATACGATCGAGTCAATCGGAGGAAAAACGCGCACAGCCGCTGTAACTAAAACGTCAGTGCATTAATCAAATTATAATTGTAAATGTTGAAAAGATGTATACACGCATATGCAAATGGCCGCGACACTTGGGCCGCAAAAAAAAGCGACCTCAACGTTCGTGACACTTAAGTGTCGTCGTTGAAATTCAATGATGATCAATCGCGGATAAAAAGTTTTTGCCGCGCGATTTCGTCGCGGTGGAATTGGTTAACCCGCCGGTCAATTACTCACGATATTTATATGACATCAGAACATCGACAATTATAATCGCAAGAAAATTACTTTTCTTATTTAATTGATTCGTAGAATTTGATTATTGGATAATGAAGAGACATAGTAAGTATGCAGTAAGTTTTTCTGAATATTTTTGGCAAATGAATTTTGAAACGTCGTCGATATAAACATTTATGATTTAACATAAAAAAAAAAAATTAGTAGCAGTTCCACAATTTTCCCTTGACTACGAGTAATTTAGTAAGACATTTTACAGTGATTTAAGTGATCATTTACTGTAATTCATTGCAGTGTGAATGTTTTGATTAAGGTTCCTATTTTTCCACAAAAAAACCAAGTTTCAAGGAAAAAAATTATACATATTCCTGGATTCAAAAAAAAGTTTATGTATCGTAATAAGTTATGTTGAAGTAGCATAACATTTTGCTTCGTGCGTGTGTATGTCAATTAGTCACTCTCAATTAAATCACGGAATCTAATTTTATTCAACGCAGCATGTAAGTAAAAAAGGATGTATCACAATCTAAATTAAAATAAATCCAATCACAGGAATAATTGCTATTACCTCATTGCCCGTACTCGGAACAAGATTTTCTTGAATCATCCAAATTATTCTTAAAACAACTCAATTGCAGGATTGATAATTGACCAAGTAAATATTTGGTTGAATTAACCAAACCTGAAAACATGATATTGTTTCTGATTATCAAAATGTTTTTAACGAATAACAATGATATAATGTATTGTTTTGCTTGTCAAGTGCAGTACTTGTTTCTACATGAAATTCGAATAAACCTAACATTGGTAAACATAACAATAGATGTTAAACTTTTATCCGATTGTAAATAATGAAGAGAAACGTTTCCGAGTGCATTATGAAACAGAGCGAGAATCTGTTGGCAGATGGAGATTGTTGTACGATCGTGTATGATCACGATGACCGATGAATAAAGTGGGCAAAAAGTGGGCGAAAAAAAGTAAGGTCCGGAGGAAAAAGTGGTCACCTGGCGGAGAGTGCGACGGCGAGCGTAGCCCCCCACGGGTTCCCATGACCTGCGCTGACCCCCGCTTAAGGTGGCGTTTTCTTGGCTAAGGGTCGCGCATATGGCGGCCCTTGATATTTTAAGGACGCGACGAAGTTTCCCTAAAAACGTCGAAAAGCGTATATGCATACGGGGTCCTCGAGGCCGGGATCGGAAGATAAGGCGGTCCGTTTGGGGGGACACGTGTGAAAAAATTTCATTTCCCCGGGGGAGAAATCTCGGCGCGTTGCATTTATAATTTCGGCGGACGAAAATAAATTCGACGAGCTCGAATGTGGGAACGCGATTTCGGCTCGGTGTTTGGACAAGTGGAAGACTAATTAGTTTGTTACAGGAGAAATAGACTCGTCGAGCTTCGGTGTCCAATTTTACTTGTTTGTCTTTTCGGTGGATACAGACTCGGATTGCGGCCTATTGTAGACGAATATTTTATTTTCGGCTAAATTATTTCCTAACATGGAACGCATAATTTAACTCCCTTTTCGCGCTTGAAAGGAACGAAAAAGACACGTACGTTTTGTAATATTGCTGTAAATGTTTTACCTTTGCATCGGGATAAACTGAGTTCAAAAACAGTAACATTATTTCGATAGTAAATTCTTTGGAGCTTGTTATTGTTATTTGAGTAAAATTATATTTGAACAAAATTATAAAAATTATGCTAATTCAAAACATATTTTATACGATTGAGAAGAATGGAAAAGAAAAGAAAACTAAATCGAATTGGACGAAGAAAAAATAATCTTGGGGGGGAAAATGTCACTAGAATCCGACGTTTCGCAAGAAAAGTCGAAATCAAGGGATCTAAGATGTTAGATAAAGTGAGTTTACGTCGAACTAGTCGCAGCTATTGGGATCGTCGTAAAGCCGTTTTTGAATCACGGGAACGTAATGAATACGACTGAAGAGTATTCGTGTTTACTGATTAGGAGCCACTCCGGCTCTTTGTGGTGCAACTTTTTTCGCATTGTGTCGTCGCCGGGCCATCTGTTGCTACCTGCGCCACAATCTCTCAAACGAAAAGCTTCGGCGACGAGAAAAAAGGGACAAGAAAACAGACGAGGAAAAGAAATGAGAACAAGTGACTCGATGATGACTGCAACGAGCGATCACCAGAGAATTAACACTGAGGAAGGTGAACTGTTATGGAAACAGAGTCCATTATGTTATAACAGCAGTCTATACTGTCTAAATTGAAGACAAGTTTTTCCTACTGTTTACTTTTTCGATGACTACATAGTTTGCGCAATTTACAGAATTTTATGAAAAAAAAAATTATTTTGCATCTGATCTTGATCAACTGCAAAAATCTTGATAAAAAATATACTACATTCTATTACATTGTATGACTTTTGAATACACATTTCATTTTTCAATAAAGAAATGCATCAGTTTTTGATGCATTTCTTCATCGCAATACTGACTCAATTTTTTTAACCTGCACTGAAAAAATGTTATTTTATTATTCACATACTCGCTTGTGAAAATTTATAGTTTCGCTTGTACGTGATCATCACAAACACAAACGTGTGAAAATCCCATACTCATTTGTTTGGAACACAATTCCGCCTTGTAATATACATGTGCGTATTGTATTTCAGCCAAGTGAGCATGGGATTTTCATATGCTTGTGTTTGTAATATTTACGTAAGGTAAAGTTGTAGATTTTTACAAGCGAGCATATGGATAACGCAACATATTTCCATACATATAATATTTAACAGTATGTTCGACCGTCTCTACCCAGCGAAAACATTTCGTTAATTTTACCCAATGTTTTGATGACCTTACGAAAAATTCTTGATTCAACAGAAACTTTTTTACGAGCAAAACAGTCCAACTTTTCTCAGCGAAGTATCCGAATCGTGAGCAATATCGCAAGCCGATCGATTTGAAATCAATCTCAAAAACAGTCGCCCACTTTCTCGCGGGCGCGCACACGCAATTGAGAGCGAGAATCCCGTCGACACGCTCTGTCTTTTTTTCCCCTCCTTTATTTTCTTTGCGCCAAAGAAAAGGAGAGGTTGTTAAAATTGGCCGGACGAATTAGAGACGCGCGTCAAAGCGTGGCTCGTTTCGATTTGGGACAATCGGTGGCCAGGGCCACAGCGTTTCTCAACGCGGCGCTGCGGAGAAACAGTTACACACCGGCCGAGAGATCGTCAATCATCTCGATAAGCGAGGCATTTTTCAACGGCCGAGTTGCGCGGCAAATCGACGTCGGATTTCGGAAAATTACACCTTCGTTCGACGGAGGCTGCTCATTTCACGGACGAGCCCGGCGACGTTCACCTTGAACGATCGTTGATTAATGACGATTCGCCGAATAGGAATTCGCCGCGCTCGGGCAAGGACAATCGCAATCGGAGTCGTGGCATTTAATCGGCTTTTATTCTTTTGTTCGCGCGCCGGGGAAAACGAGCGACAAACAAATCCCGCTTTAATAACTGGTCCGCGCGTCGCGCCACCTACAACTCACGCCGATCTTATTTATCGCTTTCCCTTCTTTTCCATTTCTATTATTATTGCGCCATTTCAGTCGCTAATGCATTTTCATCTGCATAACGTTAAATTTCAATCGACTCAAAATTGAGGCATTACGGGGAAGCGGCATATTTGCCGTGACGCGAATCCATTTTCCGACTATTGACAAAAATGTAGGAATATAAATTTTCTTGAGCGCGGTGCGCACAAATTGCCGCGGCAAGAAAAAAGAACGGCGCGAAGTTAATGGCTTCAGAAAAAATGTGGGAAATATGGATGAAAAGTGTCGAATGTTTGGACGGGGAAAGGACAGGCGTGGAAGGGAAAAGGAAAAAAAAGATGCCGGGTTCCGAAAGGGTTCAAGACTGAATTCCGCTCTGCTCTTTTTGCTCGGTTTTCCTGTCCTTTTGACCCTTTTTAGTTTTTTTTTTCTCTTGTTTGGTTTCTACTTTTTCTTTTGGTTTGGCGGAAAACGCGAGCTTTGAAAGCAGGGAAAGGATTGAACGTTCAGTGCCTTTGGAGCGATTCAGCTTGCCAAGGAGTACCATAAATGTTTACTGCCAGGCCTATTCTCGGACGGGTAATTGCATTGTCGTAAGGATATCGACATTATCTTTTTCGTAGCAAAGGAAATGCTGGAAAGCCGCTGCTGGTGGAACAGGAGCGACAGATAAGCATCTCTCTGTTCGGGCCTGACGCGTGCTGCGTTTCTCCCGACCCGATTCAGTCGGGGCAACTTACTTGAAACAATGTTACACGTTTCGGAACGCCGGTAGGGTTATCGGCTCGTACGACATCGATACCAATCTAACGGCCCTAACTGGCGACATTCTGCATCCGATGCCACAGCATAATTATTTACGAGACTTGTTTCTTTTCAATTATCCTGCTTCCAGTTCAGCTGTAATTTCAATGCTTGTCGACAATTCTTTTATATCTCTGATATAATTTACTCCGAAACGATCTTAGATGTAATATTGGAAACAGTTTCAAGGCATTTCTTCCGTCAGACGAAGAAGGAACTTGAATAACAATAATTTCTTGGGTTATATACGTTTCGATTACTTCAACTTTATAACTACGCTTAGAAAAATAGTTAGCTCTAAGTACTATTTATATAGTTTTTATAACAATTTCGGATAGTCAATTTAGTTATCTGGAAATAGTCGAGGATTTTCTACAGATAGTCGAGAAGTCGACTGTCTGAGTAATCAAAGTAAATATCTATCTAGATGATCAATGTGAATACTGCACTGAGAAAAACAGATCGTCGAATAAACGACTCAAACGAGTTTAGTTGCTGGTTGAGAGTCACTGATTTAGTTTCATTGAGCCGTAAAATGAATGAATCACGCGCGCATGCGTAGCTACGAAAAATTTGTCACTGTTTTTTCAGTCTATAATTTTTCAGTAAAAATATTCAAAAATTCACATAAAATATGCATTAGAGTGAATTGGAAAGTTGTACTTTTGTAGTCATCCACGACCATTTCTGCAGTAAAAACAATTATTTCGCGATACATGAAATCAGCCAATTCATTTTATCCTCGCGATAATTTGTTCCGGTAATTAAGTAATTTGTAATTTCTGCCGAAAATTATGAAACACCTTTCACATATTATAATTTTATTCATAATTGAATTCGTGATACATTATTTCTTACAATCACTAAATATGTATGCGTACAAATGTTTATGCGTTTACCATTATTTAGTATGTTACTTTTGTGTGAAATTATTAGCAAACACGTGGTATCGTGCAATTAAATGAAACCATTTGCATTTAAACATCGTGAAGGCTTCGTCGGTTTCGAATGTATATATTTATTAATTAAATGAAACGTTTTTTATCTGTTATCTCTTTCTCTTTTTTTTTTTTTTTTTTATTTTTAAAAAAACAAATGAACAAATTTATTGATTAAAACAATAGAAACATTTTGAATGGTAATATTAACTGAATTTCAATTACGTCCAGCGTTACATATCATGTGTTGGATTAATGAAAAAGAACGAGCGAAACATGTATATTAGTTGTTGCAATTTTGTTGAAATTTAAATAAACAGTTTATTTCATTGCATTGAAAAACTAATTACAAAATACAACCAAATTTCGTTGTCATTTAAATCAATTATATTTATTTTATGAGCAAGCTTTTATCATTTTTAAATACATTAAAATATTTTCTAATTATCAGAGAATAATATATCCATATTTTAAAACGCGTCAAACGAGTAAGACGATATAGTTATGGCGAAAATTTCTTTTCAAAGTGCAAGTCGATTTTGCATTTATTTGAGTTTAGATGTTTCAGATTATATCTGTATATACATAGTATATATATATATATATATATAAACTTGAAAAATTGTTTGGCAATTGATTTCCCAATCATAGCCCACAAAACGTTCAAGACGCTGCAGCGGGATCCATGAAACATCAACCGATGCAATTAAAATGCCAATAATTCCACTTGATCCGCCTATTCGTTAATTTTCCCACAATTTCCATGCGAGGCGAAATAATCGTGCGCGGCTTATGTAAGCCCGGCGAGAGCGATTTGAAAAATCTCACACACAGCATCATCGAAATAAATGAGTTTCCCTACAATGCTCTTCATCATTAATCTCGCGCTACGAGCGAGAGATTGAGCGCCCGACAATATTTGCATATCGGGTTACGACTGCGGTGCAATTTCTCGAGTTTGATCGATTGTAAGAAAGCGAAGTGCGTGAAGCGGCCGGAAAGGGGGAGGGGGGTGGGGTGGGGCAGGCCACGTGAGATAGCGCGATCGAAAGAGAGGGACGTAGAAGACGGACATTCGTCTTAAGGCCCTACGGTCATTGTCATTCAAAGCGACTTTGTGATCCGTGATCCGAGATCGGACGGTTGAAATCAGGGCGACGCGGCCGAGCGGGGATTTGGCGCGTTTTGTGCCGAAGGGGGGCGCCGCGGTTAAACAAAAAAGAGCTGCCCAAAAGGGGATGCTGTGACCTGGACCATATGCAGATTAGGCACAGATGCTCACGCACACCGATGGCCTCACACATCCGAACCATTCGAGAAAGCCGGTTCTTTTTTTCCGGCTCTTCTTCCCTCCCCCCCCTCCGTCGTTTTTTTTGGCAGCTCGGAGAAAAAAAGCAAACCGGAAGGGGATCGTCCGCCGGCCCGCTGACCAATGGCGAGCGCCTTTTAATTGAGACCGTTTTTTCGTCCCCTTTTTCTTTCTGCTCACGCGGGGCGAGATGGACGTTTTTTTCCCGTGCTCAATATTGACTATGTCAGATGGACCGTACCGTTTTTCACCGTTCCTCATCGTAGACACGTCTTACATCATCGAAATTGAGACGCGTGAAATTAGTTCGAACGTTGTTTTCGCCGTCGAGGAATTAGGAGAGGCCACTTCCACGATTTGTTTGTACGCTTAAACAAATCGCCCCCTTCCCCCCTCCCCCTCTCTTCTTTCTCTTCTATTTGCGATTGATTCTGTACCTAAACATTTGTTCCTGCAATTAATAACGACTATAATAATAACCGAACAGGTGGTCGCGTGAGTTAATTTCTAGTTCAAATGTAAAATAAAAAATGTGGAAACGTAAAGAGCGATTGAAAAACAAGCTACTGGATAATTAATATGGTATTTAATTTCGATGTAAAAAAATGCACGACATTTTTGTATTATAAATTGAATGTTGCTCTGTGTTACTAACGAATTCGCGCGTTCACGTATTTTCCCCTCTTTTTCCATCGATTCATATTCACCTTAACTTGAATGAACTACACGATTTGAAAAAAAAGATAAAAAAAGATGATATCAAAAATCCCTGAGCGACACAAACCGCGTTATTTATCTCGGCAATGAAATGCAGATTGTTCTTTTCGAAAGTTAAATTGCAAACAAATGCATCGGTATTGAGGAAACGCGGTTGATTAAACATAACAGGAGCAATAATTTGTGTAGCCGATTGCACTTGAAATTGTAACGGCAGTTATTTTTCACAAGTCACACCTACCGTTCGAATATGTTAATACGTTTCCATTAATGTGCCAGTGAGATACGAGGTGAATGGAAACGCTCTAAAATACCTGGTGTTTTACCGATCCGCGATATTAATTAACACGAGCGGCCGTATTCGTGGAAAGCAGAAAGTGGCACGTTCGAGGAAGGGCCGTCGTTGTTTCGAACATTTCGTGGGCGTTGTTGCACGTGATCCGCGGTTGCGAATCGATTAACATTGACAGAAAAATCGGCTTTGAAGCGTCGCCGATCGATTGGATCCGCGGTTAATCATAACAGGAAAACGGCACTTTTTTCGACTCCTCTACAGTTATTGTTATTTATAGCAACGAATGCCAAGAGGTACACGTTCGCCCGAACAAATTAATTGCCACGCCAAGCACAATAAGATTGCACGATCAAGTGGAATGAAATTCGCGGTCGACAAAATCACAGACATGTTCGCTCGTGAAAACACTGAAAATGTTTGTTATTATTAATCTTTTTTATTTTTATCTTTTGTCCACTTTGCCGGTGTTGCGAAACACTTGCGTCGTGCCTCGGTCGTTCTTTCGAAACGCCGTCGATGATCGCACGGATTCCGTAAAAGTGGAAGTAAGGCGTTCGCGTAAATTATTTTCGACCGCAAAAGTTGATCGAATCTAATCGTAACGGTATATTTTCGACCAGTGAAATATATGATTAAATAATGTTTATACTCTAGACAGGATTCGATGATTATTCGAGAAAAGTGTTTTTGTAGTCAGTTTTCAATTTCCAATGATTTGGTAATTACGTCTGTCATGTAATTTGAAATCTCTGTGATCGGAGGATTATAATTTTAAAGAAAGAGTTGAAGAAGTGTTCAAGTCTGGCGATCCTCTAGGCTCATATATAATTGATTGGTAATTTTCATAGTAATTTCAAACTTGATTGACATTTGATGTCAGTTATAGAATTCGTTTTGTTATATTTTGATGACCACTTTTGTGGAACAAGGTATACAATTATATTTTCCAAACTAAGTTGTACAAAATACACATACTTGATGATGGAACAAAAATTAACCATACATGGTTATATTTACCATTAATTAGTAGAATTCTACTAACAAACAGAATGACGATTTAAACAACCGCTACTTGTTTCCCACATTTGAAAGATCGAAAATGTTAATATTAATAGTAATTATCATTGTGGGTACACGTTTTTCTGCGCACGGTTATTAATAATGGTAATCAATGTCCAACGTTCAAGAAATTATTTGCGAACGGTGCCACGGAGGTTTCATCGAAAAAAGGCACGTCCCGAAACGGACGGTAGACGAACGTAACGAATAAACGTTACGAAACGGATCGGGCTAAGCCGAGCCGGCGAGTCCCACGAGCAGTTTCGAAAGTCGCGACAAAACAAGCGAGATCGCGGCACGCTCGAGTGGTTTTCGGTATTGGAAGTGAGGTTAAGTCTCTGTAGATCGCAATGCCGAAGCGGAATAGCGCTCGAGCCACGCTTGGTTGGGCCTAATCATAATAAACGTGCCAAGGTGCCTACGCTTGCGGACACTTGGAAGCCGATTTCTATGATCCGCGCGGGCACGGCGCTTTTTCTCACCTTCGCTTGCTTTTCCGACCGAGATATCGCGATCGCACGTCTCTCGCGCTCTTTTCACGCCTCTTTTCCAACGAAAACGACGGCCGAAGACGAGCGAGATACGACGCCGCGATAGCCGGCCTGGCACAATGGCACGGCGTGGCTCACTTGGCGGCCGAGGGAGGCTTTCAACGGGCCGCCGCCGGCACATATGGCAGCCGCGAGACGTCCCGCCCGGCAACAGAGACACCGGCTCATTTACCCAAATCGGCCCTTTTTTACGCCCCGAGCCGCCGTGATCGAGTGCCGAACACCCGTCGCGACGATTCGTCATTTCGCCGCGCTCGCCGGCAACTGCCTCTTTTTTTACACCCCCCCCCCCCCCCCTCACACTGAAATTCTCCCCCACATTTTTACACCCCCCCCAAAAAAAAAAAAAAAAACAGCACACAAAAAAACAAAAAAAAATTATTGTAAAATATTATTTTTTTCAAAAATATCTTTTTGTACGCCTTATTTTTTGTAAAAATTATCACAAACGCGTTTATTGAATTAAAAAAAAATCTCTTCTCCAATACATCCCACCCCCCAACCACCCCACA
>JABFOV010001489.1:0-25029 GCA_022817685.1 Aradophagus sp. ZL-2020
CCATTGAAAACTTTATCATATATTTTAATTTTATTAACTCAATTTTTGTTTTATTATTTCTAAAAAACTAAAAATAAAAATGAAAATCAAATTTCTTTAAATTGCCTTGAGACCTTTTATGGAAAGTTTTAAAAAAAGGTTAAAAAAAAAAAAAAATTAGGAAAAAAAAAAAAACTAATTAAAAAAAAAAGAAAAAAAAGTTTTCCCAAAAAAAAAAAAAAAAAAAAAAAAAAAAAAGGAAAAAATAAGAGGTATACCGAACCAACAACTCAGTTTTCTCCCTCTCTGAGCGGCTCTAATCGTAAACGATAGAAAAATAGATAAAACCTAAATCTCTAAAAGCTAATTTAACTGTTTCTAAATAATTATCTGTAACACAAATCATTAAATATGACGATTATATAAATACAATCAACATAGGTTTAATTGACTAAAACAGCGTTTGCCCTAATCAATCAATTTAAAGATTATCTGCAAGAGATATACCATTCAGACAAACTTATTAATATTCAATCATGTAATTCATGCTTCAATTAATTAATCATGTTTGATTTATTTATCAATGTAGGAAAAATGATTAGTAGCAACCAGTTTATATTCTTCTGCCAGCATTCAGTAATACTGTGTGCATACGAAATTAACAGGTTTCAAGACTATTCAATAAAGTATATTGAAATTTAATCATATTTTATTAAAACCTTACTCTGCAAACTGAATCAATCGCGATAAACTTATTATTTCCAATTACAATAAGATTCAGTTTAACAAAGTCCGTTAGAGAACCGTTTCATTTTCACGTACAGTAAATTGGGAAAAAAGCTTTGTAGCATATTCATGACCGTATAAAAACTTCTAGAAAGCGTCAACTTACAAACCAGCCATATGACCCTTGAGTGTACGGCTTGCTGAACTTTTTTCGTAAATTTTAAAGCAGTTTTGCTGCGTCGCAACTTATCTTCATTGTTTATGGATATTTCCGCGGCAGCTCGCGGTACCGAAGACTGAAGCACCCTCGATAAATTGCTACCGGAGGATCGTCGGCTTTAATCTGTCTGACAAGAGCGAGACCGTAGCATATTTCCGGTTAGCCGTGATCGCGTTATCTTCGAGCAATTGAACCGCGTCTCGTGCCTTGTAACATACTTCATTAACCTAGCTCGCAATTTCTTCCAAAGAACCGACTCCGTCGATATCCCTTTCCGTATAATTATAATCACAATGTTCATTGCACAGTTCTTGTTGCACGCGAATAGCTCGACAATCTAATAATCGTCGCTTTGAATACTCTATTGCAACTTCAAATTCAACGAATAATGATATGCTTAAGGTTCACATTCAGGGAAATGTCTTTTGGAGGATTTTCTTAGCGATGTTAAGCAAACTTTTATAATAAAATAAACGAGAACGTACAATTGAACGATGCGATTGAACATTCAGCAAATATCGTAGAAAGTCACTAAGACTGTTAAATTTTTTTGTTTTGATATTCATTGTTGTTAATAAATCTCTTAAATGTCGAAAAATGCTATATTCAGCAATCGATACTACTTATTTTATTGAAAATTACGGCAATGAAATTGAGAAATAAATTCAACTTTTGCTTGAATGTGCTGAAATAATTTCGTCACAAGCCAACATGTTTGCGCAGTTAAGCGCAGTCAGACAAATTTAACTTGCCACTCTTTCAGTTCCCCTTTTTTTTTTCGTTTTCCCTCTCGTCGTCTTTTTACTTCTCCATCTTTGCGCTTTTTTCGCGCTACAAACGAATGTCAAGTTGTTTTTTTGTCAGTGAAATTTTTATGTCGCGGTAAAAGTGCATATTCAACGCAGCTTTTTACTCACGATTTTATGATGTAAATGTTGCAGCTCTCTCTCCGTGACCCGTCTGCGCGAGATTTCGCGCTGTTCTCTTCTATACTGACTGTATTTGTAGAACAAATACATCCCCGGCAGCGCCAAGACCACCAACGGTTTCATGAGCCCGGCTCTGGCGTTAGTTCCACGATTTCGTGGCTCCGACGGCTCATCTAGATTGTCCAAGTGATCGTCCCGCTCGGCTACAGGCGCGGCCATCGCGGTACTACCTGCTGCTGGCATGATTTATTCCTGAAACATTCGTCAGAAGAATATATTAAAAACAATTTCTGTTGATTTTTTGCAATCGGACCTCAAACTTTTATAGATACGTTTACTATTATCACGCTTAATAAATACATATATATATATATGTATATAAATAAGTTGTAGAATTAATAAGTTGAATAGTAATTGTAATAAGAATACGAATAAATAAATAAATAATGAAAAATGATAATAAATAAGAAATAAATAAAGAAATAATAATAATAAATAATTAATATGAGTTTTGCATTTTCTCTGTCAATCTATAAGTTTAAGTAGCAAAAATTTTTTAATTGATACCCAAGAATCTCGAATTCTACTTTTTAATATTTTATTTTTGAAAATTCATCTAAAATTATTTTTAAATTCGTCTTAAAAAAATATTTCAAACGTTTTCCAGAATCGTAATAATATTTTTACATTTCATTTATGAAAAATTTCATAATTTCGAAATCTAAGAATTGTTCACTCACAAACTAAAATGTCTCAACTGTAAAAAAAAAAAAAAAAATCTTAATTAAGTCTGTATTTCTTTTTTTGCAAAAAAGCCGAGTGAACATGAACGTTAATTAAGAGCAGTAATAGTACTCCCACAAAGCCTCAGCGACGGCGCCAAAACCGCGATCATCGTTGCTGATAAAAATGGCAGATTCTCTCTTGCAACGTACTGCAATTAACGGCTATAACTAAATTTGTCTTTTGCCATATCAAAAAGCTCTTCAGTTGTGCTTTCTATCGCGAAGGCAACGTATTAATTCAACTAAGTATTGTTTCGTTTAACTAAACGTCGACATATCTGGCAGCAAAAACCGATTTATATTCAAAAGTATATGGAATCATTACGTCTGCATAAACGTGCACATGTGTTTGTGTGAATGTAATTGCGTATACGCGTACGGTGGAGTATGTGTAGAGGGTGGAAGTGAATCGGGTTGCGATGACGTGAATTTTCGTGCGTGCAAACGATGCCAATGGAAATTCGCGAGCTGGTTTGTTTGTCGGCTATATTTAATTCAGCCGTTTGCTTGGCGCGCTATTTTTAGCCGGCTGCTCTAGAAATACACCCGGCGCAGGTAAACTGACGTGCACACGCGCACACGGACTGGCGTATTTCGGGGTCGTGCACCCCTCAGCAGGTCGACGTGTCCGTAAGCGCACACGAACGGCCGGTACGCAGGTGTCGGTGGTGCTGTGCCTTCGTGTCAGTGACTCGCATTTCCGCCCTCGCGTGCGACCACCGATTGCGGGATTTGTCATTCATGATGCGCCGACGGATCCGCACAGCTCGCGTGTCGCGCGTCTTGCGTCCGCGGACATTTCACACGAAGATTTCGACGGAGCTCGATTTGCGTCAATGGAACCGCGGCACGCTTATTTTTATTCCTCCGAACCTGCGGGTCAGCGTTTCTGTTTTACAATTTCATTAAACACGGGCGAGATCGGACGAGATCGGACTTTTTTTTTGCTTAAATTTTATGTTTGGAAATTACAGAAAACATAAAAATTGACTATATTACTGTCTTGTATCTATCAAAGACAATTTTAAATTGATTGCGAAATTATAAGCGATTACAAATGGCGGTGTGCCGGTTGAACAATATTATAATTGTGTGCTGTAAAGCAAAAAAAGATCAGCTATTGAGGATTTATATGATCCTACATATTGATATATACCTGGTATAGTAAATCGAGCTACATTCCAAAAATAGTATATTTTCCATTAAGAAAAGTAAAAGTAGGAGTTATCCACCGAGTTTGCAACCCGAGCCGAAGGCGAGGGTTACAATCGCAAAAGTGAAGGGTTTTCTTTTACCGCTCACGCAAAAAAAGTTTATATAGCTATTTCAAAAGTGGACCAATAAAAAATTTAGAATATTCTCCATCAAATGAACAGACATAATATTCATAGGTAAATTTAATATTCATGAATATTAAAATATATTAAATGCATTACCGTCTGTAATGTTTATTCTTCAAGAACTACTGAACTTTCAACTAAAAATACTTTTGAAGAACATGACTTTCCAACCACGATCTATAACATGCTTTGCCATTTTAGAAATGTAATAAGTTAATACAGAAGCCGATCTATTAATCGAATGGAAAATGTTTTTCTGCCTTGGCACAATATACAAAGCTTGCAAGCAAGGGCATCCGTTTGGATAAGATCTCAAGCAAATGCATATGCTTTTCACATTTTGATCGAATTTTGATGACTAAATGACGGCTAATGAGCCGAGGATATTGTTATGCACAAATTTATATTATTTAAGCACCGTTGATAAAGTTTTATGCCGACTATTATAAACGACCGTCCATTTTTATTAACCATCGTCATTGCCAAGCTGATTTTTTCCACTGATAATTTTTGCATAAGAGATTACAGTGATACATTTTTGCACTTTTGCGTAAATTCACATTGCTCGTAAATAGCACTTGCCGCAAAAAGAAAAATCAAGGAACGAGGAGAAGTTTCCTCTAAACTTCCGTGGTGCGAGAACAATATTTTTTATAATTCATAATTCACTAGTATAAAAAATAGCGATTTTCATGCACGTGTGACAAAAATAATTTTTTCTAAAAACTATTACTTTTTTGTCCACCAACGTGCATTTTAATGTTATTCCTTTACACGACATTCTATTCTCCGGAAAAGCGATACGAGATTTTCAGTATACATCGAGATATCGAATTGACCGATCTGTCACAGATAACAACAAACATTGGGTGAAATGCACATCGGCGGAACTGAAGCGTTCTTTTGAATCAATTTATAGTAGACGCAAATTTTCAAATACATCTAGCGTATGTTTCCATCAGCCCCCTCTTACCGCGTGATTTTTCGTGTTTAGAGACGTTAATGAATATACTCAACGATTATTGATTGTTCCAAACAAACACTAATTTTAGCAAAATCAAACGATGGTCACATTTTTGTTCATTTGAATTTCTGATACTTATAATTGAAAGAGTATTTGAAACTAGATATCCTAAAATATCTCGTATTAAAATACCAAGTTTTGTAGTTTATTATGCGATTACGTGCTTCGTGAAATTATAAAATTGGACTTGTCTGGAGCAATTTAGTCATTTTCTATTCAGGGTAGGAAAAGCGAAACAATTTCATTTTTACTGTATGAATTTCTACTCGGCATTGAACAAATCGCACGATGGGACAATATGAGGTGATCGTTGAAACACGAAAGAGAAGTGAATCGCTATATATCACAGCGGGATAACCTAAAGTAGTACATATTGCGCATGGGGAGTTGCATCAAAAGCGTACGTACAACTGACTCGATTCTCGTAAAGAATTTTTTATATAAATGGAAAAATATGACGCGGCAACGAAATTTTTATCTTTTGTTTTAATTTTACATCGTCTACAAAGGTTGGGAAAGATGTTGTCCTAATAAAACGTAACCTACCATATAGATGTATTTATATATAATGTTAAGTAATATATATATTATAATTATGATTGAATGAGCATCTAGCTCTTATTTTTCACTGTGTATTAGGGAATAAGCACCACTTTTAATTCTATAAGAAAGAGGAATGATTTCTTCCTTTAAAAATGGCGAATGAACATACTCGTTATATTGCACTTATTATGAAAAATATAATATGCAACGAGGGAGACAAGCAATTATTTCGCGAGTGAAGATGGCCAGCACTCAACTACACCCCGGGCTGCCTTCGGCAGCCCTCGGTTTCAGTTCGTGCAACCACTTCACCCTGGCAATAAAGGCTTCTTTCTCTCCCTCGTCGCATAACATACTATTATATAAGCTACATACAAACGAAAGTTCCTTATGTCAATTTTTAATACATTTTATGTCATCTACGTAACAATTCTATCTAGAAAACGAAAAAATTCATGTTTTGAAATATTCAAACGTAGCTTTTCACATTTAATTTGGTTTCTCTATTTATTGTTTCTCACTAGATTCTAGATGATAAATTATGTTTTTAGTAATTTTATAATGACATCAGCTAACTAGAGTTTCTTGAAAACTACAGCAAAAGTTCGGAGAAAAAACGAACTTTTTTTAATGTGGAATAAAGTGATACACTAGACCGTTCTATCGTCTTTTATAACAAAGTAACTTGTACATTTCAATAATATTATTGTTAATCACTGAATTTACATAAGTGTCCATAAATTACTAATACCAAATCCAAAACAATCCATAGATATTATCTCAGAAATCTTTTAGCATTCTAAATTACTTAATATCCGAACCCCTGTTATTATTATCAACTGTCATCAAAACGTTATCATTATTCTATCGAAACTCCTTGCCATCGTTTATTGTAAATCATGTAAATCGCCCTCACTTGAACATTCCATGCGATCATAGTGTCATAAACTGTAGAGGATGAACTCTGACTCATCTAACTTGCTACAACACGTGAGTATCAGGCATTCCTTAAAACGGAATCATCAATCGTTTCACCCTCATATGCTGTACAAAAATCTAAAAATAAATCTTCTCCTTTCAATGGCTTTTAGTTTTATGTTAAAATTCTTTATCATTTAATCATGCAACACCGTTGTGTAATTGTAAATTTACCACTGATCACTCGAAAAATAATTGTATTATTTATAATAATTGTTGTATTGTTCATGTTTTTCAATTGTTGTTCAATTTTTCTTTGTGAATGTGTTAATATTTTTTTACTTCGTGTCCTTCCAAAAATGATCAGTCTAAGTTTTGATCAAGCAATATAACGTTAGCATAGTGTATATAATAGTTTTTGTTTTGAAGTTTGCATTGCGAGAAAGAAACTATTTTGTATATATAAGAAACAAAATGGTGACTTAATCTTGTTCAGGCCGAAAGCTGTTAAGTGAACCCTTGTTACATTACAATTCATTGATTTATGGTGTTTACACCGGATGTAATAATTTATTATCATATTTTCAGAATAATATTGTAATAGTTATCATGTAATAGTAATAATATTTGATATAGATAATTGTCCTGACAATTAATTGCTTAAAACATTTATATCGTTATTTATGTCGTACTTATTATGTCGTTAATTGATTGACAATTATTAAATTCAATGCAAAGAATTGTTGAAAGCTTGAATCTAATTAAGAAATTTATCTTTCCAAAAAATATTTGCAAAAGTATAGAACGATTTTTTTAACTAAAACCTGGGGATAATTCATAATTATCAATGATTATCTCGCAGGAACCTGGAAATTCAATGCAATATGGCAATGTACATATATCTAATCATTGAATTCTGATAAAAAAAAAGATGTGGTAGACCGTGATATATACGGTCCTCGTGATCTGAAGTGATATTGAAAAGATTTCTATAACATGAATATATCGACTCATAATTCTTTCAAAAATTAACAACACAAATGACTTGTAGAGTAAAACAAAGCCAAACTAGGCAAAATCTGGACCTATTATTGATTAACTTTTTTCAAGAAATGGTGCAGTTTTTTTTACACATCTATATGACTGGATAATACTGCTTCATATTTTTAATACCACTTTGAGTTCCAATCCTGTATAAAAAGATTTCGTTATTGGTTTTTTCAAAAATTAGGTAAAATGAGTAAATTTACATAATAAATATGGAATCATGATGGCAACACCGTAATCCTGTTTTATGAATTTAACGTTTCTCAACAAGAGAATATCCATTCGTTTTAATTTTTCTAAAGATACATAAGTATATACACTGTGCAACTTTGTAAGAAATGATTCTTTCTGTTCTGAAATCAAAAAATCACCGTAAAAATATGCACAGTAACTTTCAACTTATGGGTGACAGGACGAGAAATATTACACGTTCGACGCGAATCTCGACAAAGAGGCCAAAAAATGTAAGATCACTGAACCCCTAGGCATTAACGGCTCCGCGAGCCTTTACCTGTAAAGAGCTGCAGGGACAAAGGGACTCACCGGAAATGCTCTCGCCGACGCTCAAGCGCTTGCCGAAAGGCCGAAGCAGGGTCGCTCGACGGAGAAGCGGAGTTCGCGTATCAGGTCTCGGCATCCAGGGTACGCATCGTCCTGCGACGTGGTGCGCTTTAATTTCCAGGTAGGCCAGAAGGAGGAGGGGGCGCCCGGTCCCTCTCGTTGTCCACAAGGTCGCGTGCGCGCACGGGGGACGTTGCGAAAATGCCGTACCCTTCCTTCTGCTTCGCGTTAATCCTTTTGTCTCCCTTTTCCTGACGACGCAACGAAACAGCAGTGCCGGCGTGGTGGCCGGGCAGCCACTGAGAGGCGGCCAACCGGTATACGCGAGGCAGCGATTCTTTGGAGGTGGAGGATCGATAAAAGGTGGAGGGAACACGCCGAGAGAGATGCAGGATGGCTGGAGGAGGGAGGGCAGCGCGGAAGAAGACAGAGCGTGTAGGGAAAAGTGACAGGGAAAGTCGGGGCCGAAAAGATCGAAGGGCAACGATTGGGTGCACCGCGGGGGCTGTAGAGACACACAATTCCAACGTGTACGCATGGCTCTCTGGCCAGTCGCGGCACGCATCCTCGCAATTAGGATCACCGGGGATGACTGGCGCAAAATGGAGTGCCAAATATGGATTTCACGAGCACTGCTCGCGTTGCACTTAGATCTGCAGGATCCATCGGAGGGAAGAATATGGCATCAGCGCATCTGTTTACGTCGCTATTTTTTAGCTTTTGTGCGTTACTTTGCTCGTTAATCGTATTAAATGATATTAATCGTGTTGAATATTCAGGTACAGAGACGTTTTTGACATTTTTATTTAAATAACAACACAACATTGCTTTTGCTTTTTTTGCATTTTTAGTGGAATGCATTTATGTTTGCTGTTTTTATTGTGAAATTAAGTGTTAATAATATTGAAGTGAGATCAGTAGTTCGAAATAATTAGGTGATTGTTACATTACTGTAATCTTTCCATTTGCGTGCGCAAATGAAAATCATTTGATACACCCTTCATACGATTGAAATGAATTCGCTGAATTGAACGCCTCGATGCAATAAAGGGACTTGCGCTTGTGACTGACTTTTCTGCGCAACTAAACGCCGCTGAAATGTCATGCGCCAACTTTGGTGGTGAAAGTTCGCGCACGATATTTCGTTTTCAATGCGCATAAGAGCCAGCCACAAGCGCATGTCCCTTATTGCGTCAAGACGTTCAATTTGAAATTACTATCTCTTACGAATTGCATGTATAATTTATACAGTTTAATGTATTATATTATTCTGTTTTAACTTATAACTTACAGCTAGCAAGTTAAAAACGCTCGGAAAAGTTACATGTCTGGATGACAGTTTTCTAGAATTTCTATAGAAATTATCTATATTTCTGTTTTCTATGTAAATTTTTATATACCTATGGGTTTTATATTAGAAAGTCCACAAATAAGTTTTGTCGATCTTCCTTCTTAAGAGTGATCAATAAAAGTAAGTTTTTGAATAATAATTTCATAAAAAGGAATTCATGAAAACGATTTTCTTTAAACAAGAAATCTAATTTAACTCAAAATGTTTTTCATATTTATCAGAAATAAATAAGACAGCTCCAATTTTCTAAAAACAATACATTAATAAAAATGTATTATGTCTGATAATAAGGATAGTTATAAATAATTATATAAACTATATAAAAAATGAATAATCTTTGTAAATAATTTAATTACTTATGTAATTTTTCTACACAGTTTTTACTATGTGACAATAAAATTCCTTATTGATGCTTAATACAATACTGTGATAATGATGCATTAGTAAATGTCATAACAAAGGAGCAACACTCCCATATACTGAATGATATTTTTCATAAACAGAAACGGGAGTCTTGTATTTATATTTTGCATATATTTTTTTTTTTTTTTTTTTAAGATCACCTGCGAAAGAAAGAACGCAACACCCCCTCTCCTTAATAATAAAAATAATTTGTACTATTATATTTTTCTCGACGTACATAGAAAAATTTCTATTACAGCGACAATTAATATTCATGCTGAAAAGTATTATTTAGAAAATATCACATAAAATCATTATATTTTTTTTAACACGAAAGACGATGCCAGTAGTTATATTTTCGTTGAAATGAATTATTTTCCATTATTATCATACTTCAAAATCCTATATTGCACTGTTTAAAGTGACTCAATTTCACATTTCACATGCTACAAAAAAAATGTCCCATTTTGAAACGTTTTTTATTTCTGAGACACTAAAAGTATCACAAGCGAGAGTATTATAAATTTAATACTCTTCCAGTATATTGAGTACCAAGAATATCTTAGAATGATACATGTTTGGTGTCTCTTTTATTTTTACAATGTGAACATCAGAAGAATCATAATCAGAACACCAAAAATACTGACAAAATAGTAATTGTTACCCCATCTTTTTCTCTAAGTATAATATACCATTCAGCATATTAATATATATTTTTATGCAACCACAAATTTTCCCTCTGCAGTTTTATAACAAATTTCACTATAACAACAAATGTCTCATTGTAAGATATTTTTGTTGATTGAGATACTAAAAGTGTCATAATTGTGATGAATTGAGACACCTTTGAATCCGCAAGCATGAAGAATGTCTCAAAATGGGACACTTGTGTTTACAGTGTTTTTTTAAAGATTTTTCTACAGTATTCTGGATAATTCAAATTTTAAATTCGTGCAATTAGTTTGTTTAATTTAACAAACTGGAGTAAAACGTTAAGAAAGTATAAAAGAACCGGGATTCTAATGATCATACTACTTATCAAAATAATTTTCATAAAATTACGAAAATAAGTGTTCTTACACGCATGAAAATTTTTCGTACAATCATCGTTCATTTGAAGCTTTGAAATACTTCATAAGTTACAGTAAAACATGGATGTTAAAACGGTACTTTAGACATCGTCTAAGATCAATGAATCCCGTGAAAGAAAATTCGTATATACTGTAAGTAAGTGCATTCTGTGAATGTACTTTCTGCGTATATTAAGTGCTTAGAACATAGGCATATTATCTTGCTTATACGTGTAAATAAACTGCGTATATGCATATCCGTGTAAGAAAATAAATATTTCTTAACTATGTTGATGAGCGGTTGACAGACAAAACAAAATTTTCACGCACAAATGAGATAATAAATATAAATAACAAATATATTGTTTATCGAACGCTCGTCGTCCTGGTTTGACTTAGACTGGGATGCCGATTCACTGATGCACGATATCCCACTCGTGAACAGCACAAAATTCGACCGCCACACGCTGCCAATAAAAAGCGCTCTCTGAAGTGTTTAGACATAAATCCATAAATGATGGGATTGATGCAACTGCAAAAATCGAAAAGAATGTTTAATTGATAGCTATAAATCAATGAATAATGGTAAAACAGACGTAAAAATTCCGTCATCAGATCTATTAGAAAATTTATATTTTTTTATGTTAAATTAATAATTAAAATCTCGACAACTCACGACCTAGATAATTTTACATTCATTTCTATACTGATACGTACATTAAATTGGGATTACACAACTGAAAAACAGTTTTGTATTAAAATAAAAATTGATTAAAGGATCGAAGATATGTTTGTCATGTTATGACGCACGAAGTAAAACAAAAACTGGCAAAGTGTTAATGCATTATGTCAAAGTGAAATCGCAATCGGAAAATATGGCAGGGTGGGAGTACTTCGAATTGTTAACACCTGTATTAAACTTAATTACTGTCCGTTTTTAAAATGAACAACTTGACAATGAAGAATATGATATCATAACCTATGATGTTAAAACATTATACTCTTTTCCCCAGAACCATCAAAAACATTTTGTGTGAGGTGATCAAATTTTTTGTCGTAAAATTGCTTTCAAAATATCATAAAATGTTGACATGAATAAAAAAAATTCGATAACATACCTGTTGAAATAAGCCATTAGCTGAAATATGGTATTAAGATGTTTTATTGTACCAAATTTATTGTGTGGAATAACGCCAGAAGCCGTGAGAACATTGTCGATGAGCATTGGACTCCAACAAATGGCAAAAAGTACCACTACAGCCACTAACATTTTGACCACCTGGAAAACAAATATTACCATACAATGTTTTGTTTCAACGTTTGGTATAATTTTCTGTGCATTTCGATAATACATCGGTGTAATCCTTAATAACGTTTCATTCAATTTGTAATAACGTTTCGTAACCAATATTACATTGTTTTGGGTGGGTTTTAAATACTCTAAAAAGGGCTTTAATTTCCTTTCATTTTAGTATAGAGAAAAAGCTCACCTGTTTTATAGTACGATTTTCTTCCTCTGTTTGATTATCCTGACGGCGGCTTCGTCTACTGTGAACATTATTTTGTCTTTGCGCCATAGGAATACATTCCGCTTCAACGCTAGGTGGACTTAATCTGTAAAACAGAAAAAAATATATAAAATGCATTACAATTATTATTCGATCAGAGTATATTTCATATAAATGGCGCAAGCCAACTCAATAAAATCAAAAGTTTTTTCACGGATTAAAGTAGGCCGATTTGAGTGATTTTGCAAAGATTTATTTATAATAATTTGTTATGAACAACTGAATAAACAGGAATCACAAATGACTTTAAATTAATAAACATATATGTAATTTGCTTTATCGTGTACAATAAAATTTTCCTTCTTTTATTTAAGGATTTGAAAACATAAATTTATTTCTGGAGCAACTGTGTCATTCCAATTGTCTGCATTTCTCATAGTGTACGGACTAATGTAAATATTATTTTGCATATTTTTGCAAATTCAATTCTGTCCACCATATTACTTCTATGCGAAAAAAAAAAAAAAATACATGCATAATGAAACTATACTTACGTATGTCTAGATGTCATGTGATACCGACGTTTCATGACACGCCAGATTTCCCAACATATTCTTGCATAGCACAGCGCCATGATAAAAAGAGGAATGACTAACACGAGACATAACATATAAACTTCGTGGAAAATCCAAAGGCTTTTCGACTCCCTTTTACGTACACACCAATATGCGGTGTAACGCTCTCCTACTAACTTATAAGTCTAAAACAACGTAAACAATCATCATACATTTTTACGTATAGGGAGAGGCAAATTTATAACTTTATATAAAAAAAAAGTAATAAGCTATGTCAGGTGAAAATTCCGTAATTCAAGCCTGCGAAATTTATATTGCGATTAAAAATTTTTTAAAATAGATTACACCTATTTATCGTAAAGTATCGTTTACCTGTGTAAAAATTATAGGAATTGCTAAGACAAATGATGCCATCCAGATAAGAAAGACAATTTTTCTCGCTCGACTTACAGTACAAATATACTGTGCTCTCATAGGATGAACTATAGCATAGTACCTGAAAAATGGAAAAAACTCTGTCATACTAATATATCAAGAGAGGCCTTTGACCGCACTCTGTTTTATACGCTAGATAGAATGGCATAAAACCCTGTCGTTTAGGCAAATAACATTTTTATTATTCCATTGATTTTGATATAAAAAAGTTTATGGTGTCTTTATTGTTATATTCATTTCCAATATTTCCAAAATAATTAATAAAAACATTATTATAATTAGGTTCCATATCCATCCATCCTCCTTCCTTTATAGCCTTCATTCCTTCATCCTCCAACCTCTATCAATCAATCTATCCATCCATTCATAATGAAAAACAATGAAATAATGAAAATTGAAATGAAAAATGAAAAACGAAAATGAAAATAATGAAAAAATTGATGGAAACCTGCATCGATTGTCAACGTCGTGTGTGATATTTTATTTGCGCTATTGGTTCGGCTTATTGGTCGGTTCGAGTCGACGGCAATAATTTGAATATTTTGAATGGTTTGAAATTTGACAGATTCGATGTGTGACCCTGTATTTCAGTAAATACGTGTTTCTATAGGTTTCTAAAAGACATAGATACAAATATTTGTTAAAAAATTATGAATTAATAAATATTAAAAAAGAAAGACCAGCAACTCATAAAAAAGTTCCATGTCACAATTAACGTTGATAATCATCGTTATTATCAGGGGCGCAGAAGCGCCCCGGTAACTTTGAATTACCACAACTATCTGATGTTGCAATTTAATTTCTGCTTGGAATATCGTAAATGACTATAAAATGTATCATAAAAATTTTATAAAGTATTTAATAAAGTATTTGAGAAATTCAAAAGGCACTTGAAAAGAAAAAAATGATTTGCTATTAGAAATTTGTAATTGAAAAGTTAAGAAACTGCATAAAAGCGCGCGTGACGATATTTGTTTGTAGAACAGAAATTACAATGTTTTTAAGTTTGTCATGTTAAATTAAAAAATCTTATGAGGAAGCGCTCGCTAAGCGTGTGCGACATTCTAGTAAAGTATGTATGGTTAGTATACCGTAGAAGTAGATATGATTAAGCGTTTAAATTAAAACGGCCATTCAGACTCTTTGCATCTTATTTTGAACTTCTAAAATTATTTTGTATAACAAAATTCAAAATCACAAACACATATTTGTATGTACATTTAATTAAAAAATATACGTTTGATATCATACCTTTCCATGGACATAGATGTAAGAGTTAGGACGGAACAAATAGCCGAAACGTTTTGCATGTAGTGCACAGATTTGCACAAAAAAAATCCCATTGTCCACGTGTATGAGAATAATTTTGCTACCTGAAAATTATAACTTTTTTTATTTTACAATCCATTAAATAATAATTTTAAAATTAAATGATAAAGGATATGGCAGAGAGTGAGAAAAAATGGCTGTAAATGCGTGCATCGATAATTCTTGCTGTACAATTCTTCAATAAACTTGCAAGTTATCAAGTTTCAACTTT
The DNA here is from genome assembly GCA_022817685.1 of Aradophagus sp. ZL-2020. NCBI lineage: Eukaryota > Metazoa > Arthropoda > Insecta > Hymenoptera > Scelionidae > Aradophagus > Aradophagus sp. ZL-2020. Next base: position 14,954 of record JABFOV010001489.1, read on the forward strand.
CATTTAGGATACAGCACAGAAAGAGACCTACGACAGAGCTTGAATGAAAGCGAATGAAACTAACAACATAGATGGAGACAAATGAACAACAATTTAATTTGGAAGACACTCTGTTTTCGCGCGTCAACCGCATGTTGAAAAAACACGACGAGACAAGACAGAAGCAGATTTTTTAAACCGAAAAATAAGTTTTTAATAGTGTTGGTTTTTCTTTAACTTTTTTTTTTGGAAACCTTTATCTAACGTTATCTAATATCAGCTAAGTTTATTACGGATTTCAGATGTTAAGGAAGTTCCAAACGTTTTTTTATCAACGAATTCGAACTTAGAAAACATTTGAATGAAATTCGTTGTTGCTTTGTCTGCAATTAACTGAAAGACATTGAAAAAAAGCACGAAACCTTTTAAATATTTATGTTTTACTCAATTTCACATTTTTTTCTAAGTTTGAAAACGAAAAAAGTTTTAACTTCAGCCACATGATTTTTGTATATTTGCAGAACTATTGAACGAAAACTTGTGCAGCCGCACGCCTCTTCAAGAAAACGTTACTACTTTAAAAGGACGGATAACTATATTTTTAAGAAATTCAAATTGAATATGATAACTACTGATAAACAGTGTTTCTAACTGTGGAAATTTTTCTTCCCCCTCCATAACGCTCCATATATATTTATAAACATATAAAATACATATATTTTATATATATAATAAATATAAAAGACAGTACAATTAAACAAGAATAATTATATATTTTCAAAGTGTATTTCTATAATTTTACGTTAGAGCTGGGAAATCCGCGTTATGGAGGGGGGAGACAAATCCTCAAGTTAGAAACACTGCTGATAAATGATTAGTTACATAGTTTTATTTATTTTATTAATAATATAATGCTTCAACAATTAAGTAATTATATACAGAATAGTTTATTTCTACAAACTTTAGTTATTTACAGTCATAGTCATAATGCTTTAAATAAAACGAATCACTTAAATTAAACAAAATATCTTTTTCTGAATCTTTTAAAAATAGAAAAATGTATTTTTACATACTGTTCAAGTTTTGACGGTGAATCTCATTCAAGAAAATCCTTCATTCCCATATCATCAATATAAAATTCCCATTTCCAATTTCAACAATACGCCAACCCAGTTCATTTAAATTGCACTTCCACGCCATTAGGTCCGAAATAATTAGCGGTGACAGAGGAATTACTTTGCTCTTTTAAGTATGTAAATTTATTTTCAAAATTAAACTGATTAACTATTTATTGTTTGTAATAGATTTGTTTTTACTGTTTCATGAATAAAAAATAATTTTGTATATTTTAGTGAATTCCTCTAACAACTAAGAACTTACAAAGTTTGTCACGGTAGTTTATTTTTGAAGCGCTGCAAGCGTCACTGGTTTGGCGTATGGGAATGTCCATTCCTGAAATTGAGAATGGGGTTTTTTCATTGCCGATTTGGGAAAAAGAGTCCTTCTTCTAGACATGTAAAAATAATTATTTCTTATTTTAGTTGTCTAATTATTTTTCTCAGATCTGTATGTTGTTGACTCCTTCATTGGTCGATCGCCTGTAATAAACAAACCTAACATATAGTCGACGTTGCATGAATCAACGAACGACCCCATAAATCATCGAAAGTGGAATTAAGCAAGTAGCGAGAACTAATAATTGGAATGGCGAACTAAACGCCTTCACGTACTCCGAAAAATAATTCACTTGAAGCAAGAAACCTAGATTATTAGCGAATTTCACTTGCTTCTAACCTTAAATTGGCTCGAACAAGTGACAAAGTGACTTGACTCAAGTAAATATGATTTCAAATCAATCCAAGGTCACTTGCTATAAGCAACAGTTGACTTGGTAGAATATCAAATCAACTTTTGATATGATTCAAGTGAACTTAGCTCGCGACAAGTGAACTGTTTTAAGAGTGCGAGGAGATGAAAAAAATAACGAGTCGCTCAGGAGCTATGAATACGATGACAAGAAAATCGCAAGCACGTGAAAAAATTGCGAATTAAATGCGTGCTGCGGTCTCAGGATGCTTAAACGACGACTGACTATTTTATTCGCTTGCAAATGCGAGCAAGTAGCAATCGAATGTGTCGTTTGCAACCGAAGTGGGATTGCTCGACGGTGGGGACTAGGTGCGCGCTCGCATCCACGCTGCGCGAACTCCCCACAAACGTCCGATATCTCGCTTTATATAAGGCGCGAAATCTCAGGTAATGCGTATGACAAAAAGCGTTTTTGAAATAAACAGAGACCGAACTATATCGATGAAATCTTTTTGAAAATCAAACTTTGTTATGCAATAGTGGAAATTTACTCCCCAAAAGACTTTGGTTTAGAATTAAAACAAACTAATTATTGGGAGAACCTTGGGGAAAAACCCAAACTTGAGACAAAATACTTCCAAGATTGATCCATTCTTTGAAATCTTTCGTTTGACACTCGGGATGCAAAAATAATGTTTGCTTTAATAGGGAATAACCGCAATTAGCGGTTATTGTACGGTCACCTGTACAAGGCGACTGTGGTTTATCTCCCTAAATCCTAATGCGAGAATTTTAGACACTATCACTAAAGATTTACGAGTCTGAGGTTTTAAATTTAATTTAAAGATTGCAAAAATAATTTGCTTCTGCTGTATCCTTTCTTACGATAATTAAGAATAAAAAAAACGTTGGACATCACACGTTATGGACTTTAATACATTACGTGCATTTCATGAAGTTATTTTTATGACGTGAATAGCGTATTACCAACCTTTACAGGTATACAAAATATAATTAATAGCAAATCGGCTGTGGCTAAACCACCTAGAAACACGTTGGTTGGTGTTGGTGGCGATGGGCACAGTCGAGGGCACAATGTAGAACCAATTATTACAACGTTGCCTGAAAGTTTAAATAACGGCTTATGTATTACATTGTTAATAATTAACAGCGTTGTTTGCTATCTTTAAAAAGGGGTCGCGAGATATGGCAGGCATGGGAAAGGAGAAATCAGGTCCCTTAGGTCGTGTCGGTACGACGGCGCTGGCGAGCAATCACACGGACTGGTGACAGAATGATAATTAAGCAAAACCAATTTACTTTTAGAGGCAAACTATTAATACATAAAATTCGCATACGCTAGTTGGCTCAATGGAGAACGCCGAATGATATTTGGCGAACTGTGTCTCGCTCAAATTGAGCCGCTACGTAGCTTATGTCGGTACACTTGGCAAATAATAACAAGCATTGGCAAATAATAAGTAATTGGAGACTGTGAGAAAGCTGTAGCAAACATTAGCAGGAACGAAATCCGGCATCGAAGGAGCTTTAAAGCGTGGGACATATTTCTAGGAACACTTACCAACCAATCCCAATAAAAATGTCAAGGAATACACAACAAGTGCTGGCGCAAGCTCTTCCCAATTATAACTACTGATGCTTTCATTGTAATCGTATTCAATATTATAATCGATATCACTAGTGTCATTGGTCACTACGAGATGCATTGGACACTTATGCCAAAGACAATATTTTACTTAGATCTGCGAGTGTATGAGAAAGATTCATAAATTGTTTTTAAAATTATTTTTAAACTCATCCTTGAATACTCATTAATTTAACGGAGAACGTTTTTAATGTTGTAATAATCATATAAATGGTAAATTACGTGAAAACATGGCCATCCAGCTATCCCGCACAATTTTAATAACTAATCAATTTATTTATTACTCTATTTTGATTGAAACAAGTCCTCTCACAATAAAATGATCCACTGGATCACTGTCACTCACAAAAAATTCGAGCTTGCATTTTAATTTTATTGTTGTGAAGCTTGACTGAAAAAGCAGAAAGACAAAATAATAGAATTAAAATTTATATTTATTTATATATATATATATATATATATATATATATTAACATAATATTATGATTAAGGGATACACCATAATAATAGTAATTTAATTTATATATAAAATATGACAGTTTTGATATTACTGTTCGATACATTAATTGGTGCATCGTTAAATTATAAATATAGCACATCATAGGTTTTCAACTTTTTATTCAGTCATGTTTTAAACAGTAATTGAATACATTTAAATTAAACCTCTTTTTAAAAGATGTACTATAAAAATTAGCGCTTTAAACATATTGGTATTTTAAAGTTAGTTCAACGTTTCAATATTTCAGTGCAGTTGATTTTCAAACGTTGAAACTTGTGAAACGTTTTAATTTCAAGCGTTTCATAAGTTTTGATGTAATGCCGTTTTCCATTTACAGGAAGCTACTTGATTCCGAGCCAAGCTTGAGAATTTAAGTTTTTGATAAGAAAACTGACAAGAAAATGCAAAGAAACTTTATAAATGCGTGTACTTTAAATGGACTTTCTTCTGTTTCTATGCAATAAAGAACGTAAACGAAGTAGTTTGAATATAATTTATACTTAATTGTCTACGTGTTACAATAAAGTAAAAGGTTATTAATCGAACATAGGCATGGCACCTTTCAAACATGTTCATTATCATTAGCAAGCTATAACGTATGACTCAATTAAACAAGAGTTATGGGTTATCTGATGCTTCGTAGCCACAAATTAAAGTCTTGTACTATTACTTTGTAATACTCGAATGTATTCGAGGTAACTGCGAAACTGCTGCAAACTAAATTCTAAAGCACGGCTTTTTTCATCCCCTTTTGCACCCTGTGCTACGTGATATAAAACGATCCGCCATGATCATAAATTTTATCTTGCGTAAATATGTATAACCTTGTACATTAGCTTGACATTTTTCTGCAATTTAAGACAACAAATAAATACATCGTTAAAAAATAATTTGTATAAATTCAAATATTCGTACATCATTCTTCAAAACGGTGTGTCCAAACTAAAAAGTATCTAAAAAAACACGTACAAAGTTAAATTTGGCGTCGTCTATGAAATACATTTCGTGTAACTTGAAAGATTTATCCCAAACGAATTCTTCCATACACATGTTGGTATTAAAAGTGAAACCTAATAAGACAACTTTAGATATATTATTACTTCTCGAGATTAAGTACTCTTCAAGATGAAATTACCGTAACGTTGAATTTATTTACCGGATGCTAAAAATAAAATAAGATTCGACCACTGGAATATCCGAAAGATAAGGATGTGGTTCACTCACCCTTTTGCACACCTTCTTTCATTTCATTTCATTCTAAAATTTAAACGTAAATGTAACTTAAATGTAAAAATATAAAATTTATTATAAATTAGGCATAGCAACAGGAGTTTTGTTATCATTATTATTATTATTATTACTACAACTGTGCCACGGAAAAGTTGGAAATCGTTAAGACATTATTTGAAATTTGTGTTGCTCGTTCATCTACAGCTCCCATGACTCTACTTACAAATCTATTGATTCCGAAGACTCGTTTAATATCTAGAGGAAGAAAATTTTTAATGTCATGAAAATGGGTCTTCGACATTAATGTCTTTATTGGTATCACATAACAATGAAAAAATCATGTAAGTTAGCTCTAAGACGTAATTTGGAAATTTATTAAATTTTGCAGTCCATAACGGTTCGATTTGTCTCTAAATGTATTATATGCCATAAAATTGTCTGAATACAGTAAAATATTTGTAGAATTTGAAAATGTATCTTTAAGAAAATGACAAATTTCCTAATTTATATGTTCTACTTTATAGATACTTTGCAATATTGAGTCTTTTACATAAATTAATATTTTTACCTTATTTTTCAATTTTAAGACTTTTTTCTACGTGACTGATAATTTTAATTACTGTTTTGCATAAATCCGTTTGGAATTGACTTTCTGAAAAATTCATTGATTTCTTAAGTAAAATTCATTTTCAGTGAGTACATAATGTACTCATTTACTTTACTTGACTTTATTGATAAGTTTATATTCACTTACAATAGGAGAAATTTCACTTATTCAAATTTAGAAAGAGTGATTGCAGATGACGAGTTTGAATGTAATAAATGAATGACTACTGAAGGTTGTATATTGTCACAAAAAAAGTTTGTTGCATGGTTGCCACACTCCTTTTCAGGCACAAAAAAGTGTTAGTTTGTAAGACATTGTATCTTTTTTTACACGCTAGATAAGAAGTTCTTAAGATATTTTATCTTTATCATAAACGAGACGCTTTTCTTAAATAAAAATATTAAACGTGAATAATTGGACTTGAACAACATCTTATGTTAAATCGTAAAGACACTTGCATGATAAAAAGAAAAACTCAAAGATAAAAAAAATTAAAAAATAAAGGCTTTTTTTAAAAGTTTTCAATATATCAGTTTGAATTTTGCAACAAAATTAATATGTTGTCTTATTTTTACACGCCATCACAATTATCTGGTCAAAGATATATCGTATGAAAAAATTTAGAAGAAAAATTAAGCTTAAAAGTGCCACTTGTTGGATAATAGATATCACCGTAACATACTGCCTACGAACTTTTCAGCTTTTATTATATATATTTTTTGTTACGATGTTTCGTTTGTGAGAAAATCCTAGTCAAGAATTGAAATGAAACATCTTATAAATCAATATATATATTTCAATGTATAAAATAAAGTTAAACACAAATAACTCTTTAACAATAAAATTAGAACTTAAGCACATTAATTTTTCTTTATTTTAAATTTTCGATTATATAATACATTATTTTATTTTTCTTGCAAAAAGCATCAAGTATGTAGAAAACTCGTTTGGAAAATTACTGTCGTTACGGACACTTGTGGCGAAAAATGTAGTACATTATTCTGGTCAGAACGCCCTCGTTACGTAATGTAATATTTCCACACAAGTGCACGTGAAATGCTTCGTTTTTGACCAGTACTTTTTTGGTTTTATCCTAACCAGCAAATTAACAAGTATATATGAAGAACATTGCATCTACACTGACAAAGAAATCAAAGAGTTCACTTCAAAACAAGTGGATTATTATTATAACAAGTGGATTCCAATTATTGTACAAATAATCCACTTATTGTAAACTGACTTTTTTTGAGTGTAGTAACATGAAATCGCGTTGAACAACTAAACTGCACATAAGCAGACCATTTAATCGGTAATTGTCTTGAGCGAGAATTATTGATTTTCGTTCTGATTTTTAAGTAAATAATGCGCCGCTCCTCGTGCACGTATACGAATAACCCTTAGAAAACTGCAATCATAAAAATAATATTTCGAAATGTAAACCCACAAAGGCGAAAATAGATTTTTAAAATGTACGTAGTTGATTTCGCTTCTTAATGTCTTGAAAGGACACGAGAAGAAAAATGTTATTGAATTTACAAAACATTTAGGAAAAAACCCTTGATTACACGATTAATATTGTTCCAAAATAACGTTTTATTAAACTGAAAGTAAATTTAATCTTATCGCAGTTTAGTAAACCATCATTTATTTATAAAAGTACACCACATTTAATGTATAATTTTTTATATCGCTAAGTGTTAATTTTTTGCAATATGAAAGTTGTAATTTTATAAGCATTTTTTCAATGTACTTTAATTCTTAGCTACAATAGATGTTTAGTTGATTTTGATTTTCAAAATTACTCCAGTTTTTCTATTTGCACACTCAGAGTAATTTTATTTTAGCTAATGCAATTAAATTAGTTAAATTTACTATGTTTTGTAGTACTCCTGAGAAATGACAAAAAATTAACAGTTATTAATATTAAATTTTTAAACATTACTACAGTTGAATCAGTATTCTCTTCGCAAAATGTTCCATTTAAAAATCCCGTTATACAAATTTACTACGTACGCTAGTAAATAGTCGTTATCAAAGTAGTACGTTTTTTTCACTTTTTTGTAATGTCTCAAACTTGCTTCCAAAAATAAAAGTTTTTAATATGATTTTTCTCTCAGTGTATATTAATTATTGTCTTTGTGTTGCATCAAATTATTTTTAACGTTATTTATTTCAATTCTAAATGATATTAACATAATGTTCTTCTATTCGATGTATTAATTTATCTTCGCTTTGAAGTCAAATTGATACATAGTCACTGCATTCATACATTTCACATATGAAGAACGGTTCATTGAAAGATAAACAAATCTTTACTGTGCAGCTCATAGTTTGAATCGAAACACAGATGCGTGTTACGTACGATGTTACAAATTTATAAACATATATATATATATATATATTGGTATATTTATTTATTATTTAAATTGCAGTTAATTATTATTTTTAATGTCTCGAATTATATTAATAATAATTTCATGAAAAAGTAATGTTTACATGTACATACTATTTTAAGATGCAAAGCACGTCTAAAAACTATAAAGATTTTTATGCATGTGTACATTAACAATATATTAAGAAAAAAATATTGAATGTCACGCTTTTCACTATAAAGTAAATATTACTAAATTACATAACATTTTTCACAATTCCGAAATCAATACCGTGTAAAATGCAATTAATAAAAAGGTTAGCAAAGTTTTTAATTGTTTAAATAATTATTGAAAAAAGATTTCTGATTATTTCATATGTGAGCTCTTTACATGATGTCACGGTTTTAAATAATTTTAAAAATCTTTTCAAGATAATTTGAATCAATGTAAAATTGAAAATATCTTCGTCTCACGTGTCACGTCGAACTAAAAGTTATTTATTGAAATAAAACATACGAATGTATGTGTAAGATTTTTATTTTCCTATTTGTTGTTCATTTAAATTATGATTACAATTTTGTTCGATTAACACTGTCGCGTTTCAAATAAATTTTCTTTATTATTTCCAACATTATTTACAAGTATATGCAATTTCAGTTCAGTATAATTTAAACTACTTCGTCTCGGTTACGGAAATGATACTTATTACGGAATCACTACCCAATATTAGAAACATCTTTATATTCTCCAATAACTTGAATAAAAGTGACTCTTATAAAAAATTGACGTTATTTTTCTACACGTAACACTGCTAAGTTTACTGTTCGATGATCTTTAAATAAATAAAAATAAATTTACATTATTTTTAAATTTGTATTGTTGACTTCCGTTCGTGGCTAAAAACGGAGGCCAACATTTATAGACTTATTTCTTTATTAAGCAAAGCGTATTAAAAATATTACACACTCGGTTGAAAATAACGCATCAAATATAACTCGATTGAAACGTAGCTTCCGTACGCATTAATCAACGAGATCGTGCTTACCTTTATAGCATTTGATACCTTTACATGATGAATTTATACATTGCTTTATTTCCCCAAAACAACTGCATACGATTCCATACAAGCGTTACGGGAAATGAAAGTTTGACCGCAAGCACTCACTAGGAAATTGGGCGATCACAATAAACGATCACATCAATCACCGAAGCCCACACCTTGAAATGCAAAATGACGATAGACTTTGGTGAATCTCGAATTTTGTTCGGAATCTTCTCCCGATACGGCACGCACGCGACCTCAACTAAAAATGACTGCAAAAGAGCCGTGTCAGTTGTGCGCGCCACACGATTAGAAGAACCCGCCAAGCCGACAATGCCCGACAGATAGGAGCCGGAGTTCGCCGAGTATAAACGGCCCACCTTTAATGTCACTTGCGCCGTTCAATATGCCTTTTTTGCTCGCGATTTGTCTGTCATGGATTTGCAATCGTAAAACATGTCGATGAATCATGTTACAAAACAATTGGTCGACATTTCATACATAAAAGTGCTCCGAGACGGAACCGCGGTATCAACTTTCAACGAAAATGTTTCCCTTCAAAAAGCGCTTCATATGCATTCGACCGCAGCGCAATGTATTAGTTTTGAATATATATTAAATTTTATAAATGGAACAAGTTAATTTTATATTTTGACAAAATAATAATTCCGTATTTGCTTTACGTAAACGAAACTTCTTTACGCGTACACTTTTCGTTGCAAGTATTCGCGGGCGGAAATAGGTTTCATTAAAATTTTGTATACACTCTTAATAGGTTGCATCCCTGCTGGAGAACGTAATATTAGTTTTGCTCTAATGTTATACAAAGATGGTTGAAAGGCGTCAATATTTACACTTTGGGAATACTAAAC
>JABFOV010001490.1:0-25028 GCA_022817685.1 Aradophagus sp. ZL-2020
CGCTTAAGCTTTGTTTACAAACTCCTTTCCTGGCGAGAGAAAACGGAACAAGCGTTATGGCTAAGTTGCTGCATTGGAAACGCGACTTGATCGATTGTTTGCGAAAATTGTTTCATTTGAAAAAAATTTTGTTAACATTTCGTAATCGTTCTTATTCAAGGATAATAAAAAAATATGATTTTGATAATGTATGGATAAAAATATATATACACAGAGATTTTAATAATTTTCTTTTTAATTTAATTATTTATTATATTTGTTGCAAAAAATATGACATCATATCCGCACGTTTAGACGCAAAAATTTATATTGCTTTTAGAAAGTTTATGAAACTTGATTTTAAAGGTTGTTTTTAGATTTTGTTTACTATACTTAACACCTATACTTTACAATTTTTTTAACTATATTTAAATTACAGTATTAAATTTTAAATAATTAAATTAGATAATTTTAAATGTGTAAACAATGAAGACAACGAAATTAGTGAATTATAAATTAATTTATGTTGAATGAATAAGGAATTTATTTTTATGTAAAATTTTAATTATCAACTATTTGTAACTTTGTTACTAAACCAGCGATTGAAATCAAGCCTTAAAAGTAATTGGGCTAAGTGTTCTCCGCTGGACTGTGCCCGCACTTTGTTAAGTGTTTTAGTCAGCCATTCCATCAAACTGTTCAGTGTAAGGGATAACTCTTTCAATTCTTCCTTCTGTATTTCGAGTAATTTTTTTACTTCCCACATCGATGCTCGTTGGATTAAATTGTCACATAATCGGAGTAAAATTCTTAAAAGTTTTGCCACCTGTTTAGCAATAATGTTAATTAAAATTTGATACATTATTTGTTAGACTAATATTAGATTTATTTAAATATAAATTTCATAATTGAAAATTATAAACATGCAAACATACTGGATTCTGATATTTTTTATCGACATTCCTGTCGATCAAAAACGTTTGAGATAACACATTTGCAAGAAACACTGAATGAGCCTGTTGAACATCTTCGAAATTTCGGGTGTTCTTCATTTTATTTTCCATTATCGTATATTGACTTTCAAGTACATCCACTTGTAGGTAATATTGCAGGTTGTCTATGATGAAGATTAATGTATTTCTCAGTTGTAATAAATTTAAATCTCTGTAACATACAATGTTATTTTAAATTATATAATATACATTATATATTTTTCAAAGTATTTATAATTTTTTATCTTACATTTCTTTCAATTGCATATGGTGACTCCAAAGGTTCCATAATTCAATCTGAGTTTTTTTCACACGAAGTAGAAATCTAAATAAGATGTTATAATCTTGCAAAATTTTTGGACTAAATAATAGATGAAGCGGCCAAACAACTTTATATTTTAATGATATCAAGCCCCATCCACGTCTGTCTGTTGAAAGTATTGAAATAATTAATTATAATTACATGTAAGCACAAAATTATGTATAATTGTTTCAGTAATATTACTGATAAGCTGTACTTAAATCAAAACATACCTGTTGGATCTTCTCTCTCTTTCTCTGTAAATTCTTCAGAATTATGGCTTGGTCCTGCCTCAGTTTCTTCTGGTGGAACTGCGACATGAAAACTAAAATAATCCGTCGAACGTTCATCACTAAACGACGTTTTCCTGAGAGCAAGTTGAAATGCCAAATTTATTTCTCTTGTGGTCTTGCTAGTAGGTGTCCTGTTCAATATCTCAGAACTAAGCTTAATGAATTCTAAATATAAGTCACCACGACCCATTAAGTAAAATTCCTTCAACAACTTTAACTGTTGTATGAGCTGTGCCTCCTCCACTGTAATCACCCAAAGATGTTCTTCAACGCAACGCTTAAATTCATCTATCACTTGCTCCAAATCAGATGTAATAAACATTGGTTTTACTTGCAAATTCAATAACTTTCTGTAGTACTCCTTTTCTTTCTCTCCCCATATGGACGATTCAATTTTTTTACCAATAATGTCCAAATCTGAAAAATATGACATATAGTGTGAAAAAAAGAAATAAATTTGAGAACAAAAGAATGCCACAAATATAATCAATTCAAAATGTGATTAAAAACCATCACTGTTTTAATTTCCAATACTGATCAAATAAATATATTATATTGTTATATTGATTAAGTAAAACAAACCTTTTTTGTGACGGGCATCATTATTGAACATTATAACAGTTTGACCAATAGTTAAAATTTTGGTAGCAAGGGCTGGCCTTATGTAAGATGGCAGCATTTCAAATTGTACATCATATTCCCACATTTTATTGCCATTTACAGATATACAGTCACTGTAGAAACTAGAGGTATCTTTATGTATCGATGTGTCCCGTGAAGAATCTTCCAATTTTTGTATAAAAAATTCTTTATAGGTGTCTTCTAAGTGACCATGAAGAAGCCAACTAGTTAATTGTTGATATAAAACAACATGTAAGCAATGCATTAATCTGAAATTAATACTTATGAATATTGATCCTTTTTATGATAATAAAAACATCATATTTTAATATAATTTTCTAATCTTACTTTCTTAAAGCTTCTTGTACTTCTGGGATTCCAGTATCCATTCTTGTGTACAAACATTGCAATAATTTACATCCATACAATTTGTGAGTTTCAATCTACAAATTAGAAATACATTAAATAATATTAACTTTTCATATTTAAAGAAAAATTATGAAAATCAATTGCATGAATACCGTTCGAATAATGGAATTTAAGTTGTAAAATAGACATGAGTACTTTTGTACACGACAATAAATTGTAGTTATTGGTACATATGGATCATTCAGAACTAATTTTTCAAGTTCTAATACTTCATCTCTAAATGGTTTTAGTACTTCATCCATGCCATAACGTAGAGCTTTAATGTATAAACCATGTTTGTATCTTTCATTTTCTAAAAATATATATTCCTAATTAAATTAACTATTTTTAAAATACATATTAAAACTGAGTTTATAATAATTGAATGAAATGCATTACCATACGAAGAATCAGCAGTAACAGTAATTGAAGAAGAAAAATTAATAAATTTTCTTATATTATTACACTCTTGAACAATTTTTAAAATACTTGTGATGATATTACACTGTCCCGGGTGTATATATTTCTGCAAGTCAGAAATCTGAAAACCATTTTTTTTTTAATTATAGCCAGTAAATAAAAAAGAAACAATTTTTAAATATACAAAAATTATATTTATATGTTGAGAAAATAACTTACATCTATCTGCGACATTTCGGTTATACTTGTAGAGCATCTCCAAAGAGATACCAATGCCTCGTGTAACATGATAACAATTTGTAAATATTATCTATCTTATACAATTATTAGCCAACAAATTCGTTAACCGTACATTTATCTTATTTTTTTAAATCATAAGGACAAGTAAGATTTGGTTATATGTTTTCAATTAGAATGTTTCTCTGGCACTCTTGTTCTCTTTAACAGCCAACTTCAAATGAAAAATTACTGGCTGTCATTGATGCGTTTAAAAACCATTAGAGATGTAACCTTTTTCTTTGTTGATTATGATTAAATTTCAAGTAGATAAAGACAAAATATTTCGCACTCGTTACTATTGAAAACAGTCAAATTAACGTTATTGAATTTTTTATCGCTTCAAAATTTATTGCTCCAAAATAAATTTTAAAATCACGCGCTGAATTGCATAGTATCACATGGTTTCACATTCGTCTCACAGGTGGCTTGATTATTCCATTAAGGTGACTTACATTGTAAAGTTAAAGAAAAACGATTAATCTGGAATAAAAAGTCACACAATTGAATAATAATTTAAACTTAAAATTAGTACAAAACTTACATTTCAACAATAATAATGATGAAAACAAGTACAAAAAAGTAAACATAGTTACATCTTTCTCTACCTCAAGTGTTGTTATATTTGGTATCTTTGGAATATGAATAGGGTATTGTTTACATTACTCTTTTACTTTGTTATTATTTTTATATAATTGAATTGATTTACAAGAACTTCAGTATCAAAAACAAATGAAAGTCAAAGTGTGGGAAAACATGTATTCATTTTTTAAACTATTCCTAACAATGAAAAATTTTTGAAATCATAAACTCCCATTTGGAATTGCAACAATGCAAACTGTGAATTCGCCATTATGCATTCGGACAAAATTCGCGACCTTCGTCGCGTTGACAGAGAGGTGTGAAAGTTTACTTGAGTTTGTGCTGATCAGCACGAATCCATGGTACTGATAATGATGGAACAGCAGTGAAATCGTTTTGTGTCACCGCATTCGATGGCATCGGCGAGTCTCGACGCCGCACGTAAGCTTTTTTCTTCCTGATTTCGACTCATTATTTATCGCCCGAGCTTCGATGCCCGCCGCTTCGAAATTCGCCAAGAAGAAACACGTCAATCCTTTTGATCGGTTCTTTGTTCTTTACTCAGTGACAACGTCCTGGCAGCATATCTTTTCCAGGCACATTTATACTCAAATTTGCAAATTACCTCTCATTTCTGGGAGTTGCGGTTCGTTTCTTGAACAAACCAAATTCTTCATATTTTAGGACAGTTTGTTAATGCAATGAAACCAAATGTCAAAAAATGTACTTGTTAAAAAGTGAGAAGTGACTGATAAAGAATAAATTTTCTTCTTTAAATTAAAAATTAATTTGTTAAATGGTGCCATTGTTTGGACATTTAACCTAACAATCTGTCATATTTCTAAACCCATTACTTTGATATTACATAAGTGATATCTTGAAATGCATTTCTTATCTTCAACATATTTTTGTTGTTGTGAATTCATTTTACATTACTCGAAAATATACAGTAAAATATTTTGTTTTGTATTAATTTAAAATTTATGAATTGGAGCAATATTAATTTTTACATGGTTTTATTTTCTTTCATTTTGTTTCACTATATTGATTGATAAACATTTTTCAGAATTTTGGACACATATTTTATTGAATTAAATTACTAAATGGAGCAAAAACTTGTTGAGACTGCTCCATTGCAAAACGCACATTTTAACATTTACTTGGAGTCCAGACCAAAACATTCACAAATATTAACACCTGCCACTGACTCCACTTCTTTTACAACGGTAATTAACTTTGAAATAAACAATATTATACATGCTTTTACTTTGGAATATCTTTTTTACAAAAATTTCTTCACAGATGTTCAGTTCTGTACAAGTGAAACAAGAATACAGTGGAGTTGAAGACAACAGCCAAAATAACTCTGCTATGCAAGGTGGTTCAGAATATCCTGTGTTCAGTAACCAAGATGTTGAATACATGTATCGACAACTGCCTTACTTTTGGAACCAAACTCAGTTACAAACTGTACAGTTATCGGAAGATATGTCTTCTGAAAATGAAGCTCCTGCTCGGCAAGATGTTCCTCAGGTAATAAGTTCTTATATTTCATTTTTAGTGGTTAAAATTAAAAAAGAAAAAATACAAATACAAATTAAAATATAAGTTAAGTAAATGAAAATGAAAAATAAAATAGAAAAAAAAAAAATAGAAAAAAAACTTAAGTTATAATAGAAGTAATAACGCAAAATAAAATAAAAATGATTATTTTTATATAAATAACATTTTCTTATTATTTTTATCTACAACAGATGAATAAAATGTAACAAAAACTATTACATTTTAAAGAATATATATTGTAAGAAAAAAAAAAAATGATAATACAACAAAATATTTTTTATGATAATCAGATCAAATACATCGCTAATGTACAAATTCGAACACTAAGCATTGATAAAATGTACTAGTAAATTGTATAATGGTATAGATAAAGTATTAAAAACACTTAGTTTCAGTTAAGTCATAAATTTATTATTTAATATTTATTTAATATTTATTTTTAATTTTTTAAAAATAATTTTTAATAAACCGAGTTTTACCAAGTGTATCACTTATATTCCCCAGATGTTATTATAAAATTATATAAAATTTAAAGAAATTTAAAAAAATGATCTATGTACAAGTAGTTTCAATACAATATTTTTGTATTTATAAGTCTCAAACTTTGTTTCAGCAGCAAATCCCGCCACAGTTTTCTCCTGCAAATTATCTTCACCAGAATATGACATTCCCAATGAACCCAATGGCGCAAAGCTCGAGTCAGCCGATTCTAGTTAACTCATTAAATGAGCGACTACACGGACGGTTGCCTCCTCAGATGGCCGTACAATCTCAACCAGTTGTGGTTCACAACAGCCCAGGAAGGCCATCAAAGCCAGTGTCCACCGGCACAAAATCGCTCAAGTGTCGGTGCGAGGTATGTTTCAAGGAGTTTGGCCACAAAAGTAATTTGTTTATCCACATGCGCACGCACAATGGAGAGCGGCCGTACAAGTGCACCCAGTGCGACAAGTGTTTCACGCACAGCGGTAACCTCGCGATCCACATGCGCACTCATTCGGGAGAGCGACCATACGCCTGCCAGATCTGCGGCAAGATGTTCAGCCATAGCGGCAACTTGTCGACCCACTTGCGTACCCACTCGGGCGTCAAGCCATATAAATGTAGTGTCTGCGCCAAAGAGTTCCGCCACAGTGGCAACCTCTCGATTCACGAGAGGATACACTCTGGCATCAAGCCATTTAAGTGTAAGGTCTGTTCCAAGGAGTTTTACCACAGTGGCAACTTGACAACGCACATGAAAAAGCACCCGGTCACGGTCAGTTCGAGTGACTGTCTGGAGAACGCGAGAACAGCGAGTCCCCAGGTGATGGGTAGTTCGCCGTCATACGTGGTTGATGCAGGCAACGTCGAAGCGGTGACTACTGAGGGCGCTACGGTAGGTGGTGCCTGCGAACAGGCTGCATTCCCAGTTAAGGTCGAATGTAAAGAACTTGCCGTCCAGGAGTCGGTACTATTATCTTCAACTGTCAGCTAATGGACTGGCTTGTAAGGATTCTCAAGTCTTTGTAAACGTGTCTTTATTATTTGGTTTATGAACCATAGTGTGATTAAAAATTGAACATCTCTGTTATGAATGAGACACTAAGTTGATCTTTTATCAGGGTATAATGCCTAATTGTGAAAATTATTTTAGGCTGGAAGTTAGATATTCGTAGTTGTTTTTATTTTTTTCCAAACTTTTTGAACGCTTGTCTAGTTCTGGGTGATAATATTGTTAAAGACGTTTTTTATATTGTTAATGGTCATTTGTATATCATTATCGTGTCAAAATAGATTTAATGTGATAGTGTTGGTGCAAAGTATTTTTATTTTACTAATTTTCATAGTGCATAATAAATTAAGAAAGATTTTTGTAGGATAGCATCTTTGTAAAATTTAATATACGAGAAAATGTTTATTTATGATTCAATGTGAATAAGTTATGTGAATCCACATATGAGTTACTTATCGAGGGTCGTGGACGCAATGGGCAAGCTAAGATATATTTTATATTGCTCCAGAATTTCCACTGGTAATTGAATTATAAATTATTAAGATACAAGTTCTTTTTCTTATGTGATTATACTTTTAAAAAATAATAAAATAAATAAAGAAAAATTAATTTATGACAGTTTAGTTTATAATTTTACAGACGTTGTGAGAGATGTAATGAATCGTGATCAAATCTTTTTTATCAAATCATGCATCGTTAAATAAATATATGTATTTGTTAAAAATAGTATGATATTATTTGTGAAGAAAATAAATTGTCTATTCATACAATATTTAATATCATGAATAAATATAATAAAAAATGTCTCAATAAATTTGATTTCTTATTAATTAATTCTAATAATTATACTTGATCATTCGATTAAATTTATTTACATCACTTTATAGACTGAAATGAAAATATAAAATTGTATACCTTTTCAAGTTATAAACTCTCTTTACATGTACTATTATAATTTCTGAACATGATATTAATTATACATGTTCATACTACTTATTATACTTGTCAGTACTGTTACAAAAATGTGATTTAAATAATAAATTAGTATAATATTATACTTTGCTCAAACAATGTGCATTACACAATTGTGGTTACATAAAATGGCAAATAGCATATCAAAGACATGTTTAAGTGGACTTCAGAATTGTTATGTTATATGATACACGTAGATTATAAAATAAATTTAAATATAACTCTGTATATCCTTGCTGTTTCTGTAATTAGAGTTTTCTTATTTATATACTCAAACATGCTAGACTATTAAGAATTCAATTTTATGATCTTTATTGATACTTAAATTATATGTAAAAATGAAATTAAAAATTGTTTGATTATAGAAAAATACTAATGTTTTTAGTATATCGAAATACTTTTAATTTAGAAGCAGCAACGGTACTTTGCAGGTGCAATTACTTATTACCCAACATTGATGAAGAAGTCTGATTATGACAGCGGTCACCCTTCGTAGCTTTTTTAAAAAATATGTTGTGTTATTTTTGGGTAACTAGGATAGTGTCAATTTTCTAAATTTTATCTTATGAATTTAAGCATAAGTTTCGATCTTAAAATCTGGTATAAAAAGAAACATTTAGAATCCACTGAAAAAGTGGAAAGGATAGATAATGGGACTTGCTTTAAAATGGTATAGAATTATGTGAGTGAATAGTAATTTCAACTAAAACCTGAATCTAAGATCGGAATTCATCCTTGAATTATTGTCAAAAGGAAAGTCAGATTTAAGTTAAATGTTAATCATAAGTGATTTCTATTCAGAAGTACATGAAATAATAATTTATTATGTTATTTTTAGTAATTTCAAGAATTTTAAAATACTTTGTTATTTATTGAATTACTTTTTATGAACAAGGATTCATTTATCCTGGGAAATACATATCTTTCAATTAATTTTACGTACTCCTTCGTTCATTGATATTACTTGTTTAACCAAGTAATGTAAATAATTTAAATGAATAATTTAAAATAAGACATAAAATATGTTTGCGCAAAAAGTATTATTTACAACTGTAAAAATTGCTTTTTATGTTAACGTATACACAGGAATATTATAAAATTAAATACATTGTGCAATTGTTGGAGAATACAGTATGATTTATTTTTGTATTAAATGTGACAACTTTAGGTTTAATTTAGATTTAATTCAATTTAGTATCATAAATTCAAGTTTTAGGTATGAATTTGTTTTGCTTAACTCATTACATAATCACTTTATTTCCAAATAAAATGTAATCGCGGCGGTGAGTGTTAAATCTTGTGAGTGGTGTAAATTCATATAAGATATAACAACCGTCTTTGTGATATTTTGTTTTATAATTTGTAGATTTTCGATAAATACATTAAGTAACTAAACTTGTTAAATGATGTTTTTAATTCAAGATTTCATTAAATGGGAGTTTTTAATTATAAGACAGATAAAAAAACTATGTGATTAATGACAAGTCCATGTTTGTTAATGTTCTTAGGTTTAAATATATTTTATTTATTTAAACCCAAATTTATACATTTAACATCTGTCAACAAAATATACATATAAATCTTATGTATATGGAAAATTTAATTTCAGATACATTAACTGCATCCGAATTACATTATTTAATACCTAAAATAAAATATCGAATAAATAATAAGTACAATTGGTAATTATTGCGAAACCCTGATTTGTGTATATATTTATTTCCGTATTTTTTGATAACAAGCTGTGTGCTTGTATTTTATAATTTTCGTTTTTTAATTTTACTTTAATATGTTTATTTAAGTTTTCTAAAATACAAGAATTACTTCCTAATTACACAAATCGTTAAAACAAAATGGTTTATTTCAAAGTCGGTGACATTTAATTCATATAAAATTCTGTTGAAATTTTTATTATATGATGATCTCATAAAACATTCGCCATTTCGTAAATTTTGTATGCTTTTAATTCTTCAATGGTCAACTTTGAAGTTAAAACCATTGAAGAATTAAAGATTTGATTTGAATTCTGAAAATTTTTGACAGACTTAAAAATTGTCGGAAAGGTATAAATATACAGAAAAATTACAGAAAAATTGTGACGTCATTCAGAATTTTTGATAAAATGCCAGAAGGATAACACTGGATCAATGATTCGTCATTAAAATACGTACACATACACCACATTTAAAGATAAGCTAGCATTCCGTTGCGACTCGTCTTAGGCATATTAGGCGTCGTCTTATAATTCATTGGTTTGATCTAATAAACACGTACAAGACAAAATTTTATAATTTGTAACTTCATTTAAATTTTGTGTACAGTACACGTCCAAAAACTTTATTTTACGTTGCCTATAGCAACACTTCAAAACCATATACAAAGAATTACGCCGTTGTAAAATTTTTTATTATTAAATAACAGTATCATTTATGTTAATATTTTATATTATATTTTTGTCATTAAAGAAAATTCTAGTTGGTGTTTTTGCTTTTCGGAACGACTTTAAACGAAGTTGTAATTAACATTTCAAGTTTTCGTACAAACGATTCTGAGTGACAATGATATTTGCACAAATATTAGATGCATTGTTCAGTTGGCAAAATTATGTTTTTTTTGTGATAAAATGGAAGATCGAGTTGAAAGACTTATAATAATTGTTCTAATAAGGTGTTAAAAATAAGTAATTTTTAGTATATAATTATGTTGTAATGTTTACAATTACACTCCAAATATCATATTAATTTTAGTAGATGTTATTCTTGGTATAATTTATTTACATGCTTCAAAATTGGTATGCCATTATTTAAAATTTGATCAAAGTGAACTATTTCAATAGCCAGAAACAGATTGAAATAAATAAATTTTCTGGTCATAATTCTTTCATTATTGATCACATATATTTTTTATTTTTTATAGTTGTGTTCAGTAGTTTATCTTTACTTTTTTGTAACCTTTTTTTACCTTCAATTGTAATTATTATTATTGTTAGATTTGTGCATTAAATAATGTTAGCAATGTTATCTACATTAATAAATAAATATTTTATTATGACTTTTTACAACTTTTGATGTTGCTTTTAATGAGTTCTGACGTAAAATATATTACAATAAATTTTAACTGCTCTATCTACTCTTGAAAAATACTTATTTTTTATTTTTCTCTACAATAAGTCCTTGGAAAAAAGTATATGATAGTTTGGAATTATAAATAAAATGTTTATCAGGATGTTCAGTTCAACATTGAAAAATAATTCAAATAAACATAATTAAATCTGCAAGAAAAAAATGATGATCATAAAGCAACATTGATGTACCACTTCTTTTTTTCTTTCCTTTTTAATATTTCTGAAATTTACGCTTGATAACCACCCTGCTTTTTATGTTACCAAATAAAGCAATACAAATTTTGAAAAATTTTTTGCAATTACAAATTTTAATGGATTAAGACATTAAATTTTATATTAAGTTATGCGAATTGACAGAAACAGAAAGTTCGTTTATAGCTCAGTAATATACATAGACACATATTATATTGAAACACTTACTTTTTATTTTTGATTTTTATGGTTTGCAATTGTTTGCATCTGTGTGACTACAGTTTGTACTTTAGTGAATCGTGCAAAATTGTTGTTTATATGAAAAAATGTATCTTCATTTGTAGAAGATACATTTTTGCATTTCATATCTATAGGAGATGACTTTCATAATCAATATTTTTCAAGTTTTTAATGACATAGGAGGATTCTTACTTCATTCATATTGCATACTTGTAATAAATGTGTATTTTAAATCGATATCGGTTATTTCAGAATTACAAGAAATAACTCTAAGAGTTATATAATTTAATTGATGGTTAAGTGGAAGAAGATTCCAATCCAAATGTTATTGTGGGAAATTACATTATACTATCAGAATCAACACTTTGTTTTTAGCCCAACCACCGTAATAAATATGAATTGGTAAATATTACCTTTAACCATTCTTTTATCGAAAGATCTGAATTTTCGCTTCTCTACAGTTATTTATCATAAGAAACATCAAGAGCGTCATTTTGATTATGAACGGAGTTAATGGTCCAGTAATAAATAACAAAAATCGACAAAGCAGTATCACGGACCTAAGTAAAAAGGATTTTAAAGATTAACGTCAGATTTTTGTTGTAGACATTAGCGTGAAGTGGACGGCATTGAGTTGTACATATAGCTGTAGTATAACGTTGATAAATGACCAAGGTTTACCTGAAAATATATACAAAGAATAAGATCTTCAATTTCATTTTTTCTAACTAAATGTGAATCAAAAATAAACTCACTTTTTGACATCTTCTAGTGAAATGTAGCAATTTTTTGATCATACATTTTGATCGTAGTTAATCGAACACTTATGCTTAAAAATTCTACTGTTCGCAGCTCCGACTCGAGTCACTAATTTTATTAGACTTTTTCTTACTCCACCTAATATTAGAAACAAAGAGAAGAAATTAATATAACTTTTTTTTTTATTGTTAACGACCATTTAGAAAATAAATTATTCATTATTCGTACTCTTTTCTATCAAGTGACACCGAAGAATTGCGCGTCTCTTCACTATCTTCAGAAGCATTTCTTAATTTGGAAGCCTTCGATCTACTTAAATTATTTTCTAATGTAAGGTTCGATGAGTCAGTACTGTATCTCAAAGTTCGAGAACCGTGTTCTGTCGAATGGTCACCGTGTCCTGCATGGTCGCAATCTTCAACAGGTAAACAAGTTTCTACCATTGCCTCCAAACAATTCACAAACAATTCAGCTGATTCCGCCGTACGATTGCACTGCAAATTAGAAAAAAGCTTATAATAAATATGTGATAACGAAATACATAATCACGTTATTTTATATCAAAATTAGCTGACAAATTTTATAAACTTTAACACGAATTACTTTACAGCAAATGTACAAATAATTATTAGCTGTCAACAATGTTTGCTTTATATGAAGATAGTCAGATTGAAATTGAATGTTCCTTTTATAAGTTTGAATCAAAATCAAATGCGAAAAGCGAATACAATACAAATATAAAACATTGTTGATCTTTGCAGTTTTTATATGTCAGCACCTTTCCCATTTCTTACGATACAATTATAAAATATACTTTAGTATATGATCCAGCGAATCTCCATAATCCACCAAAACCGCAACTTTGTAAATAATGCAACTGCTGCTGACTTGTGTCTTCGCAAGCAATCATATTTTGAATAATGGCTTGTACTGAATTCAAAATGGCTGGATCATGACATGACGACAACACGCTATTAATTTTCGCATCCAATAAATTATTTCTAAATAATTTAAGAAAGACAATTAATTTATAATAAATGTAACTTATAATTCATATTAATATATTTTAGTTATACTTTTCAAGTAAAAATACTTTATCGATTACTTACATAACAGGAAACACTTTGGGGAATACGACTGAGGCTTCTGCGAGGTATTCATAAAGAATCCTGGTTTCATTTTCGTCGGTAGAATACTTGACCAAAGTAGCCAAAACAGTAAGAACCAATGTTTGAGTAGAAAAGTCAGTCAGCACTTCAGAATCCAAAAGCACATTGTTTTCATTGCTCACGCTAACCCTGGCACTTCGATTCTAAATAAAATAGTTTGATACAAACGAAGCAATAGTAATCATACTAACAAATACAAGTATTAATTTTATTTGAAAATGAATGCGATATTATTCGTATTCACCTTTGTTTCAGTATTTTCCACTGGTTTGGATTCCTTCGTTGATGGCACGGAAAATGATCTCTGCGTTTTAAATAAAATTCCGCCAGACTAGTTAGTGATGTAGATATTAAAACGACGATAGAAGTGATGGTCATAACATACAATAAAGTCAAGACAGCGATCATACATAGAAAAAGAAATAAAAACGAAGATTACAGGTAAGAGGCACAAAGGTACAAAGATGCTAATGCTGTAATCAAAAATCATTAATTAAGCTTAAAATAAACACATTGGTTATCGTATAAACGTGCAGTCGACCCGAAATGACACACTACTGAAAAGTGACATAGCCACGTTTATTCGCTGTAAAATTATCGGAGAATACATTTCATATGTGCATGTGTGTTATTAGGGATATAAGGTAATCACGTTATTAACAAATTGAAACAGTTTCAAAATTCGCATACGTGGATGATAAAGGTTGAACATTTGAAATTAAGTACCATGCTTAACTGCATTCTGAGATAGATAAAGCACCAAGAAATTCAAAGTAGTCATAGCGTTTTAACGCTTAATGCAGAATTTTTAAACTTAAACAATTTAAACATTAATAAGAATATCAGAAATACTCATTTAAGCACAAAATAAACTTCCTTTCATTCAAAATAAGCGATGGTAGAGTTTCAGAAATATAATTATCATTCACTTATTTATTTATTTATTTTATTTAATTATAAAGAATGCGCTTTTAATTACAGTACCTGATTCGGGGGGTGTTGCTGTTGTTTTAGTTGCCTTGCTTGTGTTAATGCAGATTGGTCAAGAAGATCCCAAGACTTTTGTCGTCGATTTGGTGGATTGCTTGTATTTACAAAAGGTGTTTCCTATTAAATAGTATAATAAACATGATTATTTCCTTTGATTCAAAACTCATGTTCTTTATATTACCATATGAAAATAATAAATGTTTAGTACTATTATATTCGGCATTATAGTTTCCATGAAATCTGCGTTCTCAGGCTCGTTTACATTTCTTCCCAAAGAATGTCTTATATGGCAGCGACTTCGCACTTCTTCCGAAACAGGCACTAAAGCTAATGAAGTAATATACATAAGGTAATAAGTGTAATAATTTTAATGTAATTTTTTGTACTTTTTGTTAATATACTTAAATTTACCAGCCAAGTATGCAACACTTTCTGGAGTTACTTCAAATTTATCTCTCCTAAATGGCTTGGCTACGATAGCAAGTAACATTGTTAAAACTCGTGCAGTTCTGGTAACTGTTGTGGGCGTTGGATGACGAAAGCCTTTTAGCAGATGTCCAACCAGTGCGAAATGGAAATTTGATTTGAATGAAAGTCCAACTGCATGGTCGAGTTGCTTGAAATGCCATTCGAGAGGTTCTCTTGTTGACATCATCACATATTCCAACGTCTGTATAAATAATTTGAAATAATATATTTTCAAAAATTTCCTTTTCTTTTAATATTTTTCAAATTACGATTATAACAAACCTTGTCATCAAATGTGCCTTGTGAATCTAAAGTGTGCAAATTTTGTTCAAGAAGCGCCAACCCAGATGCATAAAGTGAAGCTTCGTCAAGTTGAAGTACCGAAGTGGCAACCCAAAACAGATACTTATGTATAGGAGAATCCTGCCAAAAATAAATATTTATGTTATTAAAAAAATGTTTTGTCCAAAACATTTTTCTTACTACCTATCTACAAAATAGATTTATTACCGGTCTCAAAAGAGGTTGCAGTCTTGTTAAACACATAACGATCGCTTCGAGCAAAGTAATGTCGTTGAAGCTTTCTAAAGCTTTGACCAAAATCCTCAATAATTGCATCATATCTTGATCGGTAATACTCTTACTAATACATCCAAAAACAATAAGTGCTCTAGGTTGTAACGCTGGGTTGAAACAGAACGCAAAACTTTTTGAGAGTGACGTCCATGTACGTAACCAATCGCACTTAGGTATATCTCTCATGCAAGCTTCCATGATCTCTAATAAAGCGTCGGTAATGACTTCCAAACTGGTTAACGATAGTCTTTCCCGATCTTGCAACGCATACGTGTTTCTTTCATTGCCGAACCATTTTTCATTCGAATGACGGTAGCTTTGCCTGAAAGCGGTAACAGCCGCCGATTTGACTTTGCTTATTCCAAAAAGCAAATAAAACTTGGGGAGGGAAAATTCGTCGAGACTCATTCTTAGAACCCGGTGCGTGTCTTCGGAAAAAGAAGGCGAGCTGCAGGTGCACAGCGAATGTATGATGTTAATGACTAGACCATGGGTACTGGCACGCATACTCAAACTTCCGGAACAGACTAGAAACGTTACTGTGTGGAAGAGGTAAGGTAAGTGTTTGCCGACATCTAGACAGTTGTTGAACGACAGCATGAGCAAGTACCTAGCTAGAATCGCAATATCGTCCCACATCATATGTTGCTCCAAAAGAGGCGTCGGAGAGGTGCAAGTTTTATCAACCACACGGCACAATCGGCCAATAACCTTTTTAGCTACGAGCTGGACATTACCAGAAGCTAAAGCTACGGCAGTGTCAGCCATGATCTCGACCATTGGAGAACCTAAACCATAACGCACGCTGCGCTGTATGAAGTTATCTAACACAGTATCTATTAATTCTGGCAGTCGACCAATGGTACTCCAAATTTTAGCTTGAATGCTTGGGTACATCTCCACCTCGTCGATGGTCAGAGTGATGAGTTTTTCTAAAATCTGAATCACTTGTTTCTGGCGTTTGCCACCTTCGTCGTTCGGCTTGTGAAAACGTACCAGATTGTTTAGCCAAGGTGTCATGTATTCCAAACACAAGTGTTTAAGTTCAATCGTCGATGCACGAAAACCTTGGATGCACTCTTCTAAAAATTCGAGGGTCAAATGAGGATCATTTGCTGCTAGAGTTTCGCTTAAGTGTTTAATAAAAATGGTGTTATTCGAGGGAATACAAAGTCCAGATGTTTCTAAAAGCTGGCCTTCGATTTTTAGATCAAATGTCGCTGTCAAAGCGCATAATTGATTGTAGGCAGCTGTTCTTAGATTTGGATCTGAGCTACCTAAGTTTAGTAAAGCCATGTTCAGTAAAGTCCCTGGCACGTCTTTTGGTCGAATTTTTGGATGCACAGACATGCTATCTGGTTGTGACAGTTCCCATCGGTTCCGAATGTGGATGATAGCTTGCACGATGTTGTCGCAGTCGTTGTGGATGAAGGACAAGGGTCCGGCTTCATTAGAGATCGTAAGGGTGAATTGATTGTCGTCGACCAAGCACACTTCTTCAATTTCTGAAGCGTAGTAAACGTCGTTCAGAAGAACAGAATGCGAGAGTACTTTGCACTTTTCAGCAGAAGTAATTTGTATTGCTGTTGGTCCGACCTTGATTGATACTTTTGTATCCTTGTGGGACAATTTCAGAGCGCTTGTGAAGACTTTTAAATCTTCATCAAGAGACAAAGTAGCGCCAGGCAATTTTTGTTGTTCAGGGTCAATCACTTCATTCAAACGGTTCGCGCTATCTACAAACACTATTTTTCGGTTGCCTTTCAGCGGAGCCATCACTCGATCGTGAAATTTCGTGTATTCGCGAACCCAACTATTGCAATTATATATATAAGCTGCGTGAATATTTTCGTAGGCAACATCTGGAAGAACGGCGAACCATTTTTGAAGAAATTCGGTTCGAAAGCGATTATCAGAACAAGTGTGTGTAAAATCTAAGACAAGTTCAAAGGGAGCGTGACAAAATGGCTTCAGTGTCAATATAACGTGATATATAAGTAAATCGCCGTTAGTCTCTCCAATTCTGAAAAAAAAACGTTAACAATTATTAATTTGGTAGAATACTCACATTCTTAAGTTTAAAAATTCACCACTTACTTATATCTTCGTGCAATGTAATAGAATACAGGATATCCTTGTTTACTCGTTCCTGCTTGGTAAAATATATTCGAACTTTTTATGCTTTTAAATTCTTCTTTTTCGTGCATATTGTGTTTCACCATTATTTCTTCAAAGTTAGTGGAGGACATGTCAATGCTCGACCATCTGGCGTAAGACGTAGTAAATAATAAGCTAAAAATGATTGTATACAATCATTGATATACTATTCTATAGTATATATTTATATAAGAAATTTATGTAAAAACTTACTGTGAATCAATAGGCTTATGCTCTGGCGGTCCTAAATAAGCCAGTAAAGTAGCCATCTTGTCAAACGGTCTTCTTCCCACTGCTTTATGATCTCTGCTACTGCTTAAGTAATCACCGATGCGTTCTTGGTGATTCCACAATAGTCTGTGCAAGGCAAGAACGTTAGCATCTGATACAAACGACATTGGGTGATTCGCTTGGTCTACTGTTTCGCAATCTGAAGCTATTTGAATGAAGAATCTTCTTGCAGGTTCAAAATGAACTCGCAAAAAATCGTTGAATGGAAGCATATGTTGTTCTTTACTAAACTCCACGTGATTTGCGATATTTTGAAGTATTTTAGACATCAACATCAATCCCCTTTTGACGTGCAGCGGTACTGGTTTGTTGATGATACCCATTTCCTGTGGCGAAACAATAGCCGGATTGATGAAACGCAGAAAGATGACCGTGCCTACAGCACTTATATTGCTTTGGGGGCATTGAGGAAATCGTTTGCTCAGTACTTGATACAAGCAGTGGCACATAGACCTCAGCTGAAGGGGAAATTTGTCGGCAGATGAGACAATAGCATCAAAGACTTTTTGTGTTAAAGCGATTAAATTTCGTCCGTTTTGTTCAATATCTTCATTAGCATCAATTCTAGCACTGTCAACCTCAAATCCAGTGGTGGAATCATTAAGCAGTGGACTAATTAGAGGTTCTAAGAGACTCTGCAAGTAATTCGCTCCATATATTTTAAAGCAAAAAGCCATTATCTTGCTACCCAGACTATTACCACGAAACAGAGTTTGCATGCAATCAGAAACTTCAACTTCTCGATAGAACATGTTCCAAAGTAAAGGTGATAGTAAGTGTTTTGCATCAAAAAGTGTCACAAACACTCTTGCCAATTCGTCCATTTGATTGGTGGTGACAACGTTAGCCAAAGCCATCGCTATGGGTAATTCTCCCTTGTCGCTGATCATGGTTACTAACTGAACCAGTTGTTCAAACCTGTCGGCTAGTACTGTTTCTGCGAGCGTATCGAATTCGGTTCCTTGTTGTAAAATTTTAGTTAAAACTTCCATAAAAGCGGCTCGAGTTTGCAAATCTGGATTGTAGCCTAAACCTGATAATTATAAATAAAATTATAAATAAAGTATAATACAAAATTGTATTCAGGCATATACAAAATTTTGATTAAAATTAGATACATGAATAAATAATTACCGATCGAATGCATAAGTCCACTGTCGATGTTAGCACTCAACAAATTACTCATTGCTTGAATCGTAGCGTTGCGCAACGTAGACAACTTTCCAGATGCAATACGTTGTCTAGTTACCTCTTTTTCATCCTCTGCTGCGTCATTGCAGTCATTTAATAAATTCATGAATAAAGTAAAATATTTAAGAAATAATTGCGATTTCGCTTCCATCAGATCTCCTCTATCGGATTCTTCTGGCTGAAGAGGTAAACCGCGTAACAAAGCTCCAACTGCTGCCATACATGCTTGATCCAAATCCCTGGAGTATGGGCTAGAAAATAAGTGTCTGATTAAAAGATTGAGCATTTTCTATTGGTTCAAAATTAGATTTATCACAAAAATAAACCAAAGGGTTATTATTTACTTTGTAATATTCGACGCATCAGAGGTACTAGCTGGTGCAATGTGATGAGCTGTACCCATGACCCAGTCTGTCAAATACTCAACCAGCTTGTTCCGGAACTTCATTTCCTGACGAAATGCCAGGTCGTCTCTTCTCTTCATCATGACCTCCACCAGCTGACACAGCTTCGTTTTGATGTGTATCGAATGAACGGTCATGTCAAGGTGACGAACGTATCGCACAATGGCCAAGGTCATGCCCTCAATACTTGTCATTCCAAGGTATTCTGACGGCTCGTCAGTTTTTGAATCCAGTACATTTTTCATAATAAATATCGTATGCTCGATGAATTGCGTATTTACTTCCACAACTATCACTTGGCCTTGCTGATCAAAGAATTTGTCAACGATACTTTTGATTTGATCAAATAAAATGGGGTAAAGTGCAGAGCTCATTTCGTGGCCTACTAATTCTTTTACATGGCGTTGGATTTGTGGTCCCAACTTTTCATTATTGCAGATCAATAGACGTAATAGATTGTAGACAAATTGCGTCACTGGACAGTACTGCACGTCCTGGCTAGAATTAGCCAAACTCGACGTCGATACTGAATCTTGTTTGGAGGAACCTTTTTTTGGTTCAGTATACGTAGGCATGCCTGACATAGGTCGACTTGGAGACTTTCTTTGCAAGCAAACGCCACCTAGAGAGCAGAGAAAACCGGTCATGTAAGCCCATTCGTTGATTTGTTCGTCGAGCTCGTGTTCTACGTTCTGATGAGACGCTCGTCGTTTCCCAGCACTTCGGTAGAATGAATCAACTTGGCCGTCGTCGGTCTTTGTTTTTGGATAATGTACTAGTTGTCTAGACATGACTTCCCAATTACGAAATGTTTCTTCCCAAGCCTGGAAAAAAGAACATAAAAGATATCAATAATGTTAATAATTTATTTTGAGGATATTTTTGTATTGTATTCTTACTAGTTGAACGCCATTCACGCAATGTTTGATTTTTCGCAGTAGAGCCATTATACGTTTTTGCAATACTGCTCTTCCTAAAATGTGTTTTTTAATTTACTTTGTATTGTAAAGCAGTATTATAATTTAAAATTTTTATTTATAATAATTGTGATTTTATTTACCTTGACTTTGTTCATAGTAACAAATTTTAGTATCACCACTGGCTGCAAAATAATAAAATAACATTGAATACATTGTGTAATATGAATGTTTATGAAAATTAATAATTAATTCACATAATTCTACACATTATTAAGATATTAATATTCACCAGTGTTTAAAACGCTGGAAGCTTGTGAAAGTTCCATGTATAAATGATAATTGGGCAGCAAGCACGTTACGGCAACTTCGTCACTGCCGCAACGAATTTCCGCTTCTTTACATAGCAAAGAGAAACAAGACATCGATATCAAAACAGCTTCAATATCTATACTCCACAAGTACATAAAGAAAACGACCTAGTAATTAAAAAGAGAAAAATGGTAAATTTTGAAAAATCTATGCTAAAAAACATTTCAAACGTATTTTGTTTTAAAACAAACCTCAAGTTTAATGTGCGCTTGTTTACAAATGTTAATTTGACTTCCAACATTTGCATAATCCTTATTTTGTGAAAGAAAAATGTTACGGTAAATAAGAATTTCGCGAATCCATTTCAAAATTTCTGTGTAATTTACAATTTGATGCTGGATCAATTTTTGAGATATGGAGAATAGAACTTGCGAGCTGACGTCCCAAAATGTATTAATTGGAGCTTCTGGATTCCACGCTTTGATTTTATCTGGATGATGGAGAACCAATAATGCTTCCATTGCTTCATGTGCAACATCTGGCATCGTTGGCTGATGTACTAAAGAAACTAATCCATTTATCAATTCCAAAGTTGAACTTTGTACCTCGTGACCAGCTTTGCCTTGGTTCTGAAAGTTCATATTTATTCAATTTTCAATATTTTATGAAAAACATTGGTATTCAAAAATCCATTTGTGTTAAATAATTTAAAAACTTACATATAACATTAGCATTGAATCAGCGTGAATGAGTTTAACCATCCACAACAATAAATTTCTGTAGCTGGAGATTTCTTCAGAGCGATCCTTGTACTTATTCTGCTCCTTGCCTTTGAGCGTCAGGCTTTGTATCATCCTTAACGGCGTGTGGGATATGTAACTCTGAGTCACTTTGTTCAATGTATCGGTGAACATGTTCCTTAATTCAGTACTACGGGAGTAAACCAATTCTATCTGAGGCCACCATGGCAGTCTTGGTTGTGTAATAATTCTGCAACCATTAATATATCGAATTCAATTTATAGTAACAATTCCAACTTTTAACATGCATCTAATATGTTTGAACCAATTTTATTTATAATAAGCCAACAAAATCAAACTTACATGTAAAGTGAACTAATTAAAACGAACTGGTACATCAATGGAGAATTGAGGTTCAGGCTGACTTTGAAAACTTCGTTGTTGTGCGGTTTGATACGGAAGCAGCTGATGAAACAATCGATGAGTAAGTCGATGTCTTGGGCAACATAATTTTGACCACGAGAAAAAGGCTTGGTGGGATTGAACAGCAGCGACATTACGTCGCTCATCACATGTTGTACTAATGTGAACGTCACGTTATTGGAGTCCAAATTATTGATATAAGTTGAAGACTTGCACAGCTTGACGCAGGTAACAACTGCTGCTTCCATCAGCTGCTTGTTTGAACCGCCGTGCATCCCCAAACCCTTTTTCACACTGTCGATGAATAACTTTTTTTTCGAATGCTTTGGGGAACAAGGCGCCCCGGAATCGGCATTAACTATTTCTTCCAAAACTTTTGGAGACAAGATCAGCAGCATTATTTGCAGGGGCCAGAAAATCACCGCTCGGCCTTTTTTGTTATCCACGCACGAATCCAAAACGTCAAACAACTCGCCGCACGCTTTGCCGAGATCTTCGTTTGGCTGCTTTTGCAGTTCAGAAAACTCATGCGGATAGGTGTCCATCCAATTCCAAATGGCTTTTTCCAAGGAATTCATTAATACGGCGTGGACCGATTTCTTCAGTTGCCGGAACTTTTGCGTGGTCTCTAAAACGGTAACAACTATTTTGTGATAATTAAAACATTTCTAACGATAAAAATGATGTTTAAAGAATAAAAATAGAGCAACATTATAAGGAAAATGAAGATAAGTGGTTCGTTAAGAATTAAGTAAGATTTTTAGTCAAATTGTATTGTTGCATTAAAAAGAAAAAAAATTGTAGGTAGAATTATATTTACCTTGCAAAAGTTTTGTCAGTCTATGTACGTCAACATTGATATGTTGAATGAGTTCAATGTCGCTGTAATCCGGATTCTCCTCGCTGCAAACGGAAAGCTCTTGAAGGCGAGCGGATATTCGGTTGAACACAGCGCTAAAGAAATTAAAGCTCAATGCAAATAACACTTTGCTAGCTAACGTCTTTAGATGAGCATTCTGTGGACTGTCGTTTGGTAAGTCTGCAATAATTTTTTTATCGTCATATATTATAACATAAAACGTAAAATTCAAATTTAATTATGATACAATTCGATGATATATTCAAAAATTAATATATCATAATTTTTTATAATAATATTATATAATGTAAGTTAACATACGATTTTAATAATATTATAATAATATTATATAATGTAAGTTAACATACGATTTTAATAATATTATAATAATATTATATAATGTAAGTTAACATACGATTTTAATAATATTGTATATTTTATTTTTTTATTTGATAAACCAGTTAATGAGGACAAAAAAGATGGTTTACCGATGAACTGGCATATTTCCCTAAGCAGCAGCTTGATGTTCATAGCTTCGTCGTACTTGGTCGTATCTTTGGGTTGATTAACTAAACAGCGTTCTAAGGTGTCTAAAACGATGACTATGGATTCGTAGCAATTTCGGTCCTGATCTGTGCTGTGAAATGACCTCTGACCCCCCACGCACGGGACCATTTCGTTGACGCGTTGCAGCATTTTTGTAAGGCCAGATATTACGAGGGAGAAACGATAACGCGAAATTTGTATCAAGCATTTTTTGTTTTTTTCTTCGTTTAATTGCGATTGGGTACTTTGAGATCTCGTGCGACATGGCAGCTGCAAAATAAAGTATATAGATTTTGTTTAAAAAATACATCAATATAGTTTTACTAAATCAAATCATTTGATTTTGTAATTTATATATAGAATCAATGTAGGTAAAAAACTAACGTTTTTGACATCACAGTACATTATTATAAATGTAAATAATGCTTAGGTATTTTTTGGAATATGCTTAGCTCGCTTAAATGTTTACATATAAATTAAAAAATGATGAATGAATTATGTGGCGAGTAACAATGAAAATTAATCTCATGATAATGCAAAGATATTAAAAATGATAGAAGAAGAATCCACAACAATAAAAGTCGAATGAATGATCGAGGTTCGAAAATATTGCTTCAAGGCTGTGACGATGAAGAATGTGCAGTCAGCGAGTAGCAAAGTTAGAATGACGGGGTGAAGTATCAATGAAATGTGTTATCATTCGCGTGTTCCGCTGTGTTCTCAATAACCCGGCGGTTGGAGCGGAAAGTCGGGCGGTGGGTGGCGGCCAACGAAGGTCAAATGAAGGGAGGTGCGCAGCGCGGAGTGGGAATGGTAGACATTGAAGAAGAGCTTTGGGCCGTTCTATGAATGAACCCGGTCGATAATGCAGTTTCGTCGCCACGGCGATCGATGAATCAAGTGGCCAGGATCGCGTGTTGCAGCAACCCTAATAACATAAGATATCCCAAACGTATCTACAATATCATTACATCTTCAAAAGTCCGCTCAAAAAAGTGTCTACAAGAGGTTTTCAGCAAGTAATTGTATTTTCTAAACTTAACAAGCACAAACTGGAAAATTTAGGGAGAAAGAAATATTTAAAAAAACAGAAAAAAAGTAAAGAGAAAAGAACCCTTTACTTTTTTCGTATTCAATATTCATATACATTTTCATTGATTCTTTTAGCTATCCCAATGGCAATATTGAAAATTAATATGATATGCTTCAAAGGAATCGATGATTTGATATTACAGTGTTTCACTGATATCAAATAACTTTTGCCTTATACACATTTGGATAGTATACCTTTCAACAATACATCCTTCAACTTCTTTTTAATAGAATTCTACAAAAATAAATCAAACAAAGCTCAACCAAAAGAAGTTAAAAATGTAAATCACAAATTAAATACAGTGGCTGAATTAAATGTAATTTAATGAACATACTTCTTGAAACTGACTAAAACGAAGGAAAATCTAAAAAGCACAATTATCAGTTTCTGTTACTTTTTGACTGTTGCTGTTAAGAGTTTCACGTGCGTGTGTGTACAGAACGGGCGGGGTTCCGTGCGAAGGATTCTATTAAAAGACTAAGAGTGAAGAGAGAAAAAGCTGGTAAACCCGCGGTGGGGTGACTCGATGACGATGACTGTCAGGCGGAGCTGTCAAAGTGGCGTTGACAGGAATGCGGGGCAATAATTGAATAACCTGGTCTTCGAAGCGCGCGATCAGTGAATTGGCCCATTCACTTGGCTTCTGCGTGCCCATGTCGCGCGGCTGTTCACTGG
>JABFOV010001491.1:0-23630 GCA_022817685.1 Aradophagus sp. ZL-2020
GTACAAAACACGCGCGTACCCGTTCCGTTTGGCGCGGCCATTCTCATTTGCGAGCTAATTTATGGCCGAAGCGCGACTCCGTAATGTAACAATTTTTTGTCGCCCTCCTACCCGCCCCCACTCCGCTCCATTCATAATAAACTTGCGTAATAACTGTTAATAAAACGTAAAATCGTTGGAGATAACCGGCTGAAATGAAAAGGAAATAAGAAGAGGGGTGGAAGTCGATTAGCGGCGTAAACGACGGCGGCGGTGGCGCATTTTTATTTGACATCTTAATTCCCCAAAGAAGCGGAGAATTACCGGGGTCGGGACGCCGTTCGGCCGATCGAAAGCAAATTTATATTAAATATTCAGCGCCGAGCGGCCGGCGCGTCTTGGCAAAGAAACGCGGGGAGAAAGTCGCGCTCGAATTCACGGGGGTCGTTAACGAAGTTTCTCGAGATACGTTAAAAAGCTTTTAGGAGCTTTTAAAAAGTTCCGGGCTTGCGTGTCACGCGATACTCATCGCCGAGTCTTTCGAGAAGACGCGGATAATCGACGATCGGCGTTCCGCGTCATTCTGATAACGTCCTCGATATTGGTCGGGCGCGTGCATAAATTAACGTTGCGAGTCTGGTCTAATGGTATTAAGGCGATTCTTCAAGCTTTTATTATCAGACTTGTGTTTTCTTTCAATAATACTGTTCAATTCAATCATTCTTCAAAATAAAAATAATCTAGTAGTTGTATTACTTTGGGCGAGTTTTGACTACCTTTTAATTACTAAAGTTTCAGTTTTTTTTTTTTTTTTTTTCTTTTTTTTCCCCCCCGAAAGCACAAATTTTCAAAAGTTTTGAGGTGGACGCAAATTTTTTGGCAGTTTGAAGTCATACAGAAATTTTAGAAACGGTGATGTAAATTGCCAAAGTTAGCAGAGTTAAAATTGTCTTGTGCAGATTAATTTTTTTCTGTTTAATATCACTGCGAAAAAGATTGAATTAAATAAATTGGTAAAAATAACGAAGGAGATATTGGCAATTGAGTTTAAAGTGAATTTGTCGAATTTACTACTATTTCTATTTACAGTAACCTTTTCTGCATTATTTAATGATAAAAATTCACTTATTTTTCAAGCGCAGCTGATTTTATATTATCGATTTATATTATTATTTTACAAATTGAATAGTAAAATGCAAACCAAACACGTTTAATATATTCTGACTTGAAAAATATGACGATCGTCGCTTTTAAAGCAATAAAATTCAAAATTTATTAATTTTTAAAATTTCAAAAATATTCCCTTTGTGAAACAAAAATAATATGTTTATAAATAAAATGTTAAACTCGTTAAATATGAATATGTTTTCTATATCATATATTATATGGAGAATTTATTTTCGCGAAAATAACATTGCAGTTATTTCAAACATCGAAGCGGGAACTGAATCCTAAAAATGCGCTTTAAAATACATTTCAAACGAATTTCGTATAAATTATATGTCATTGAATCAAGGGTCTTAACTCGTTCATTAAAGCAAAAAACTTGTTTGCAGATAAAACATTTCCCCGAGTTTCTTGGATTCCGTTTAATCGAGTTAAAATTTAAAATCATTTCGTGCTATAATGTTGAATTTTTTTAAAATAATCGTACTCTTAATGTTTTCCTGCGCTTTTAAAAGCGAATAAAACATCGCGCGCATTCATGTAACTGAAATTATAAATACGACGAGGAAAGCCCGGGTTCTTGAAAGAATGAAAAACGGCATTTTGTTCATATGCATAGCATGAATATGCAAATGAATTTGATTTAAATAAACATTCTTTTTATTTGCAAACTTGCAGCAGGCTTAATGAAAATTCCAAGGACGCGTTTTTATGAATCGATCCTTTTTTGTTTTCTTCCCTCTATGTCTTTTTCAAAAAACGTTTCATTAAGAAAACATCGCGAGCTGGTTCCGTGTTCAAAACAACTTAATTTTAATTTACATTTTCGTTTCGCTTAAAGCAGCTCCCGTAAATTCACCTCTTGCGATTTTCGCTTGCCGCGCTTGCGAATTCAAACACTATTAAATTTTCATCCGCGCGTTAAGAAAAACATTGCAATTTAAAGTATTTTTCTGATAGAACGTCGTTCGACTTTCGAATCAGAAAAACGAAACGTCGCGTTATTCAGACGCTCCGCGATGCCTCCACTTTGTAGAGTCTTACGCGCGACTAAAATATAAATACACAATTTCAGCGTTATCGAATTCAACGTTTCTATTATCGGATAAACGTCGTTCCATTTATCGACTTATACGTGTTTATCGGCTTTGCAATCATGGTTATTAAAGTATCGCATTATAGTAGCACTTTTTAACGTGACTCCGTCGAATCAATTAAAGTTTAATCATTTTAATTAACCGACTGTCCGATTGTTCGTTGCGAACAAAGCGTTATTTTCGTCGGCGTAAATCAAAACTAATAATTACATTTTTATCAGTGTGCAAGAAACCGTGTGTGTACACTGAGGAAACAGGAACGACAAAGATTGTCTTTTTTACCATAGACGAGGTAATAATTTTTTTTCTATTTATTAAAAACGATGAAATTTGATGAAAAATTCCATTATCAATATGAATTAATTTTACTAAAGGAAAAAAGCATAGAATTTGTATTTTTTATTTTGAAGAATGTCAGCTATTTAGGAAAGTAATAATGGTAGTTTAAAAAGCTATCACTATTTTTGAACGGAGAGATTAGTTCTAATTAAAAAAAAATTAATTAACTTTTAAAGCTTGCTTTGCTCAATTTGCAGCAGTCAAGTCTTTTGATTAGCCGGAATTTTCGCCTCGTTAATACATTTGAAGCGACCGGTGTAACATGTACTTCGACGTTAGATAATTACTAAACGCTCCGTTTTGACACGCAGCTATTTTCGCCGACGCGATAATAAACGTCATAATTTGTGTCAATTTATATTATCGATTTCCCCTTTCAGACGAAAGTGAATTGCTTTTTCATAATGTTTTCGCGAGATTGGGAAGCGGGAGAAAGGGGCCGAGGGTGGCGGGATGCGAAAAGAGAGGAAAAAAAATAGTTCGATATACTTGGCAAAAAAGCCGACACGCACGAACGTCTGGAGTGCATTAACGATTTTGCGAAAGAAACATATCGGGGGTATTGGATATTTTTCGTCGCTGCTTTGGGCTTGATATCGCTGGGAAGAGGAAGGCGTGCACGATAAATGACGCAAATTCCAATATTTTGCTCGCGCGCGACGGCTCGTGGTGTATCCGCGATACGATTGCACGAGGAGACTCCATTTTCACTCGAAATCCCAAGCATCGAAGTGAATTAGGGGAAGGCTGCAAAAAATAGGAGCGAACGGACGAATAAATAACCGACAACGAAGCCTCGGTCAAAGTGCGCGGAGCTTCACGTACGGTCGCGTTTGTGGCCGCTATTCCGCAAAAACGTTTTTTTTTTTTTTTCTTTTTATTAAATTACAGTCCTTGGAATTACGCTTTATGCAAATTTGTTTTCGTTAAGAACGCGAAAAAACCGTCTCTTGGAAGATCTTTGTAAGGTGTCTGTAAATGTGGAAATGATAGGGAATTTCGTGTCGGAAATAGTGAGAAAATTCTGTAACAAAAACGAGCAGAAAACTGTAGTATATATTATTTTCTTACTCGAAAATAAAATATGTTGATATCGCTCGTCTTTGGCTCGTGATACCAAACGTATTTCATTTTTACGATAGGAAAAATATTGTCTTTAACTCGTATAAAATAATTTTTACGAGTTACTTGTTCTAAACTTACAACTTATTTTTTTCTCGTCATGTAATGTACTACTGAATTACTTAATTAATTTTACCAAATCATATTGTTTTAATTCACAATTTCACAAGTTTTAATACTTTCATTGTTTATACTTGCGTCATTTCAAAGTTTGTATGAAAAACATTCACACTGCAATAAACATAAACTAGAAGCTTTGTATGAATAGGAAAACATGTAGTGGGGAATGGTGGGGGGGGGGGGGGTCAGATTTTAATCACTCGATGCGTTGTTAGATGCTCGATGATTCTAAAACAATAGCGATCGAAACAATGTGCTGTGATAACAAACTTGACTATTGTCCAGATAAAAATTGTAGACCTATCGTGTGAATCTAGCGCGTAAATGGCGCCACCGTGTGGCGTAAAACGATGCCCGGCGCGATATTGTTCCAATTTCACTGTAGAACGTAACGCCATTCATCACATATAACAACTTTATATGTGAACTATCACGGATCTGTTGGTTAGAGTAGCTGTATTACCGACCCGGGATTTTATGTTAAGTGAAGGGAAAGAGAAATAGTGAAATGTGGAAAAGCCATACACCGAGCGTTTTTACCTGAAAAACAAACCGAAAGTTGTTTGAAGCGTAGATAAAACGTGTGTTAATATTTGTTGAAAAGAACTTTCCTTTCAATGAAAATCGGTGTTTTCTTTTGCAACCATCTCCGGATTAATTGAGCACATTTGATTTATTAAATTGATATCGATTGTAACGGATGTATTTACAAATCGTTCGTTGCACTGATGGATATTAAAACAAATTTTGAGAT
Organism: Aradophagus sp. ZL-2020; assembly: GCA_022817685.1. Taxonomy (NCBI): domain Eukaryota; kingdom Metazoa; phylum Arthropoda; class Insecta; order Hymenoptera; family Scelionidae; genus Aradophagus; species Aradophagus sp. ZL-2020. The sequence continues at coordinate 4,579 of JABFOV010001491.1, forward strand.
GAACATTCATTTTTTTGTAATTATATTTTGAATTTCTGCCTTTGAATATCAAGTCAAAATATAGAATCATGAATCAAAATTCATATGTTTCGTGTTAGTGAAATAAATGTTCAAACCAGAATTCAAAATTTTACCCTAAAAAGAATGTATTTTAAGTGGACACTTAAAAGTGCACTTTTGAGAGTGCGCTTTTACAATATGTGCCTGAAGTTTGCCACGTAGCAAATGGCCACACATATTGGACTTAGAAAATTTTCTAAATTCAAAAATTGAAATCGACAATTTTTTGTGTTAATTTATATTTTTCACTGTGTTCATTGTTGTATTTGTCGATTTAGTCGATTTCAATTAACATAGAAAATTTTCTAAGTCAAAAACGTGTGGCAATTTGCCACGTGGCAAACTTCAAGCTCATTTTTACAATTGCATTTGTTTAACAAACATAAAAATTTGTTCGCAGTCATTTCTACAATTCTTAATTGCTCTTTGAAATCAATCATGTGCTCCATTGTATTTTATTCATCGTAACTCTCAAAGAATCAATTAAATAAATAATCAATAAAAGCAATCAAACATCGCAAAGCTGCATTCAAAGCATCCTCCTTCATTAATGCTCCGATCCGTCGTTCCACGTCCGCCAAGCACTGCAAAGACAGAGCGCGCACGCACCGAGTCAACAAGAGCAACGAGCGGCAGATACAGCAGGGGTCGAATTTTTCATTAATCTGATTATTTATCGCTGCCACGTTTGCGCGCGACACCCCTTCATTCTCGTGGCCGGATCATCGCGTAAGAGGGCGCAAGAGGCCGTTTGCATTGAACAAACACAAGCGGAATCGTTCGGAGGTGTATCGAACACAAGGGTTGGACGCGCGCCGTGGGAGATGGATAGGGTCTAGGGTGGAGGAGGGGGGGGGGGCAGTTGGAAGGTGGCACTCGTAATAAATTTCGGCCAAAGGAGATGCGAGTGGTAAAATACAGTGGCGCCGGGCGTAAATCAACGAGCGATAATGCCGGATGTCAAGCCGCGTCGTTTACGAGCGCGCGCGCACGTGAGGCGGCTCGCGTGGGAGCCGGTCATCCGAAAAATTGAATGTTTTCGCATTTCAAAGGACCTGGTGACTCGGAATACATTTAATGACAATCCCCCCCTCTAGCGCCGTCATTTCCGCCGGGTTACTCGCAAATGAAATGCCGAGCAATCTTCGCGACTCCATCTTCTTTCGGCGGCCGGAAACGCGGAGTCGGGGCAGCGGTGCTTTCGGGGTATGTAATAATGCAAAATCGAACTGAAAGCGTTTTCGAGGCTTCGGACGAAAAGGCGGGCGATTAACGACCGATGGATTAAAAAAAGGGGGACGAAAAGAACGAGCGAGCGGAAATGGAAACAAGGCGGGAGCGTAGTCGTTCGTATGACGATGGTTATGGTTGCTTCCGTAACGAAATATGAGTTCAACTTAACAATGTTATCTTTGCAACGTTTCAACAATTCGATTTTACATTATTGAAACGAATAAATACCAAATTTATGTGCAAGTTTGCACCGTTTATTTGTAACGAATTTTCAATAAAGTGTTATTTCGTTCATCGACAGTCAAAATCAAAACATAATATATAATTATAATTATATATATAATTATATAATTATAATTCAAAATTATAACATGAAAAACATTTAAAATGACCTAATTAACTGCTTCGTTTACTTTCTTCGTTTAGAAATATATATCGTTTGATTGAAAATTTATGGAATTTGAAATTCGTTGCAAATAAACGTTGTAAACTTCCTGTGCACCAAGTTTACGGTACATAATTTGTAAAATAATCAATTCGAAGAGAATTCCAAGCATTTTTTTATCAACGAATTCCAAACTTAGAACATTTTTGAGTGCGCTTCGTTGTCACTTGTCTACGATTCTAGATAATTATATTTCAATTAATTTTACATGTACACAGATTGTGTACAAACAGATTGTGCAGAAAAATGGAAAACGAAATTGTACTTTGTACCTTTTGTTTCAAAGTTCGAACTTGTTGATAAAGAAACGCTTGCGGCTTCAGCCACCTAACAATTAAATCTTTCAAAGTGTAATAAAGATCATTGGATGATGAAAGCTGTTCTTGGTAAATGTTTGTCGCTCACAAATATTTCTTGATCGTCGGTTCTCGTTTGCAGAACATTTTTTTCCGAAAATAGTTACTCGACAATTTAATAATTCGTTTTTTCGAAAAAATTAAAAACCGAGGAACGCATTTTTCGGAAAATTTTGTTCCCTGCCCACAAATTCGTCGACGAAAAACGTTGCTAATTTCTCGTGCACACAACGGTCGTTAACTCGTTTGTAAACAGCGCGGCTGAAACGTGAGCGGTGCGCTCGCGGATTGATGACTTTTGTTTGGAAGCGCTGGAGGGACCGTTATCGTTTAGGGATAATTGTCGAAACGGCGAAGAAAAATGAGCGGCGTTTGTCAATAGAAGAAATCGACCGGGGAGGGGGAGGGGGAGGAGCAACAAAAATATCTAATACAATCTGCAAGTAATTACAGTTTTCCGGCGCGGCATTTGCGGTCAAATAATTTACTGTCAAAAAGTGTAATTTATCACGGGCGAAGGTCGAGCGTGCAAAACAAGCAAGTGTGATTAAATCTCCCGGGCGCGGGCTCCGGAGCTCGGTTTATCATAAAAAGTGCCTATATACTCGGATTTTTCTCGTGTCTGCGAGTGACAAAAAGCGTTGCAGGGGGCGAGAAAGATGGCGATTCCGGGAGGTCGGGCCCTCGTGCGTAGTATCGAAGATAATTACGGGGCTTTGCCGTCGATTATTGCCGTAAGATTTACGAGGTGACTGTAATCGACTTTCTAACGAGCACATACGCCACCGGCGTATACGACAAAACTCCGGCTATTTGCTCGCTAATCGCGCAACCCCGAGGTAATGACCTCGATTAAGTTAGGTTAGTCGGACCCGCGTCGTTTTTGCTGTTACGCGCGCGATGTATGGCGCTTTGTTATAAGCGTGTTCCCGCAATCCATTACGCGAACGCTCCGCCGCCAGCGGGGAAGCCAAAGTCACGGACCCGGCCCTTGTGCGACGGAAAAAAAGGGCGTCTCGCTCGCGTTGGCCGCCGTGAAATCGCTTTACTGAAACTGCTCGGAGGTAATTAGTTAATCATGCGCGTTTCGCAAAATGATCGCTTTGACGTTCCAAAATGAAATCTCGGCCGTCGCGGGAAGCTCGTTTGACTTCTTCACAAAAGTCGGAGCACGTTTACGTTGGTTTTTGATGAAACATCTTGCGATTCAATTAGCTCGACAACAGTTTTACATAATTAATGCGCAAGAAGTTCGCAACGCTTATTTGCGACGAATTTCAGCGGAACATAATTTCGTTCATCGAAAATAAAGATTAAAACTTCAATTTGTATTAGCGCGACGAAGAATGAGGTTTTTGATTTTTTTTTCTGTTCAAGAAATGTATCTTTTTCGATTTGAAACTGATTGAAGTTGGAATTCGTCGCAAATTTCCTGCGCATCATAATTATGATGAAATTACTCTATTATTATAAACGTTATTTTTATCGACAGACAAAGTTTTATTAATTCGGAGCGGATCACATGTAATTATGTAGTATACGTTCCATAAACGTAAATAAAAATACATAAATGAAAGAGCAAACAAACGAACAAATGAAACAAATGAAAATAAGTATATAAATATGTTTATTGATGCTTTTGTCGAAAATTCATTGCTCGTTCTCGGGTTTTGAATACTTTTGCCACCGTATCTGACGTCACAGTCAATAAACTATAGTTTATTATTGCGTATATGCAATAACAAACAGTTAAACTTTGCTTGCGCAGAAACGAAAAACACAAACATGACTTTGACATCCACGCGCAAAAGATACGTGCTTCCACCGATAAAACGTCCGCGATTCGAATGAAAGAAATTTTGGTCCAATCATTCAAATTCTCCCACGTGCCTCGTTTGTCATTTTGTTATTTTTTTTTGGTCTTCTCTGCCACTTATTTCGCCGCTGCGTCAATCATGCGGTAACACGTGTTAGGTTTATTCAAAGTAACGCGGAATGCCCGAGTCCTGGCGGCACATGGGACATTTAGACTATTAATAGATAGCAGTGCCACCTTACAAACGGCGGACAAATAAAAGAGTTCATCTCAAAGAGACGTGTCTGCGAGACGGCGTAAGCGCGAGGAATCGAACAGAGATGGCGCGAGCGCGTTTATATGGCGGAACTGAGTCGACGGCGCGACGAGACAAAGAAAGGAAAGCGAGAAAAAGCGCGAGAACTCGCTGTTTACCGCCGCTCGTACGTTGTAACGTCGTGTCTTGCTGGCGAGCTAATTAAATTTAGATGCTCGCACATTTTATCAATTATTTGCGGAATGGCGCGGCATTGTACTCGATGGCATTTGGCAATTGTTTGATGTTTTTGTTCATTTATTAAAAAAAAAATAATAATAATAATTCAACATTCTTTTACCTGGTTGCGAGCGCAGTTTAAAGTATTTAACACGAAATTAATTTGTTCGTAATGCATAATGCAATTAAACAAATCTTGAAAAAGAGTAGATATGAACATTTCACTTTTAGCAGGCAGTTTAAGGTATGTTAAACTTGAAATTCAAATATGAAAGGGTTGGATATATTAATGAAATGAAATTTTAATGAATAATTTAATAAATAACGCATGCGTTAATACAAAAGCATATTTTTGTATGAATAAGTTTAATTCAATAATTATTTGCAAATGCAATAGAAATATAACTACAGTCAATAAAATGTTTTTTTGTAATGTGTAATGTGGCACCGAAGCGGTGAATTTTCATCACATCGTATTACAAAGATTGTGTTTGAAAAACTTGGTAAGCGTATATACATTTGAACGATTGAAATTTGTATGTATTTATTTGCGTGGAAAATATAAGTTAATGGATAAAGTTACAAAGGTGATCGCAACGCGCACGATAAAGTATTTTCGAAAAATGCAGAGAATTTTTAGCGGAGGACTGCGTTGAGGGAAGTATACAATAATAGGCTTCCCGTGGTCACTTTATACTGACATTATAGTCTCAAGTGGGCTACAAAATATACAGGCACGTTTTTAAGCAACTTGCACGGAAAAATATTTTCAACGTTGTATCAAAAATTTACTCAAGCATGTCGTAAAAGTATTATATACCATTATTTGAGCTATTTAGTCCATAAATATTTCAACTGAGACGTTTAGCGAACTTGAAGCCTAGGTATTCTTCTGACAGTACATTCTTTTTCTTTTTTTTTTTTTTTTAAATTGTGTAAATTTATTAGTAAAGTGGTCGTCAAAAAAAAATTAACTATTATGGTGAAAAGTGAATAATGTAATGAACATTTTTTAAATTATCTAAGTTTAAAAAAATATGCATAACACACGCAGAAAAAGGTTTGATTAATTTTTTCTGAAATTGTTGTTAACTGTATCTCATAAGGTCAATCTCGTTTTTGTAAATTAAATAATCAATTGAAAATTACCGAAATATTCGATATAATTACCAAAGAGACTTTGCGTGGTTTTGAAAAGTCTTTGGTAATTATATCGAATACTTTGGTAGTTTTAAATTGATTCTTTCATTTAAAACTTTAGTACGGTTACTAGAACTTTGGTATAAATTAACCAAACTTTTTTCTGCGTCCAGTTTTTATATAGAATGCCACACTGGAGCAATACATTTATACTACTTTTATCCAGACATCAATGTCCGATCACACGAAAGCCATATCACAATTACCACCTATTTCATACATTTTTTTTCAAATTTAAACTTTATATTTTTAAAACTGTTTTTTAACATTGTTACTTTTTCTTCACAACGTCTCCAGAATGCTTTTAAGTAGTACTTTTTTTTTCTTTTAATCTATAAATATTTGTGAAGTTTGAACAAATATTCAAAATAATTTGCACGCGAGTTCATTATCGTGAAATTTCTCCGATGAAATTTCGCTTAAAGCTCCGAATCTTATACATCGTTATCAGCGGACAAAAAAAAAAGCGTAAAAAAAGGGACGGAAAGAAAAGAGAGAAGTCCTTCCTACCTTTGCGCGGAACAAATTCACGCTGCGCCGTAATTTGCGGAATACTTTGAATTTACGAAGATATGACTTTGCGCGCGTGCTATTTTTTCGTTGAAATTCGCGAGATTAAAAGTCATGCGAGTACGTAATTCAAAGCGAGGACTATTACTAGTCAAGATAATTGCGCGAAATTTTTAATTACGAACATGATGGTGTTTCGTTTTCATTTAACATTACGCGCGCAGGCGCCTTTTCGCGAGTGCGCATGAGCAGGAACTTCTTTATTCTTTATCATTTTTCACGTGGAATAAGACAGCGATGCGATTTCATTTCGAGCGGGGGATTTAAGCGAATAAAAATAACGTCAATCTTGGCGCGTTCGAATGTAAAGAACGATCGTCACGTATGAAAACGAAGTCCCGCATAAAAAGTAATTGAAACGAATTCTAACGTGATTCGCGAGCGTAATGCGTTTGGACAAAAGTTATACATGGAAAAAAGAAGGAAAGAAGCCGTTTCAGTTTCGATCGTCGAATACAATTGCGTTAGCGCCTGACGGAGTAAAACATATTTAGGTTTGAATTTCATCAAACTTAATCAAACTTAAAATCGAAATGAAAATGATCGAAATTGATCGATATCAGATTTTTTCTCATTTTCCAATTTGTAGTTCGATCAAACATTATCGAATTCAGACCTGAACGTTTTTACTCAAACGTAACCGATTTCTTATGATTAAAAAACAAAATTTCTTTTCAAATATTCAAAACACCACAACTTTATTTCCGCGGAAATGTGTTTAAAATAATTTCTTAAATTTTGCAATTTGCAAATGCCGAGGATGAAATTTCTCGAAAGTATCGACCTTTCATTTCAAACGGTCCCGCTCAATAGGCCGACGTCTTAATCAACTTTAATAATTCCGTTGTATTTATACGACGCTTTCTAAAACGGAATTGGAAGGGATTTTTCCGAATAAACGATTATTCGCCCGATATTGATATTGCAACAAAACTCGCGCGTCGAATTCGCCGGAGATCCTTCGGACCAGTGACCGCAAAATCACCAGCGAGAATAAAAATAATCAACCGAACGGTGGCCGGCGGAGCGTCCAATTTCGCCGGGCGATGTTGCGACCTCGTTATTGGACGATCGTGTTCGCGGCCGGCGTTATTTGACCGCTGTTCATAACCGTTTGTCACACGGTCGCCCGATGAAATTAAAAAGTCAAATCAACGGCCGAAGACGCTTTTCGGCGGGAAATAAGGAACCCCGAAGACAATATCATTTTGCCGAAGGTCTGCGCCGCCGTATAATCGGGCCGAATAAATGAATTGCTAATGGATCGCCGCAGACCGGTCATTTGGTAAATAACTTATTAAATGTTCGGTGTGAAATTTCATCCCGAATCGTAGACTTCTTCCTTTATTGATATTTGTTGAAGAAAGTCATTCGCATTTCGTGGCGCTGGAAAATATTTGTTTTATTATAATAGTTTTCTGTGCATTAATTAATTAACCTTTCTATTATTCATTAACTTTATTTTGATATTGATTAAATTACGTTTAATTAATAATACGGTGTTAAATTTATATTAAGTTTTGAAATATTTTAAAATTTTCATTATTTAATGTCGAAAAGTTTATTAATTAAAAGATTAATTAAGAGAAAAATGGGTTTCAAATTTAGAAACAAATTGGAATTTAAAACGATTACTTGAAAAAATTTATAAATTATTAAAAAATATTGATAATACAAAAGAGATTAAATAATAATACAAAAGCACTTGAGAAAACCTGAAATTGCGTTAAAAAGTTGAAGTGTGCAAAAATGCAGTATTTTTTTGCAAAAATTTGTCCAAGCTGGTACTTGTTGATAACTTTTCGTGTACACAAATTCGTTAAAATTCGACGTGTTCAAACGAGAAGATTATATTTAACAACGTACTTCACAATCACAACGTTACCCAGCAATCGGCGATTTGGCAACGCCGCGGATGATATTCTAAAACAAGCCCTGCATGTTTGCACGCATCCAAATGAATTGTTCACGGTGACACTTGACAGTGCCGGAAATATCTGCGGTATGTGCAAAAGCACACAAATGTTTTATCGCTCTATTCCAGTTCGGTGAAGTATGCGTTAAGTTGCCTAAGTTAATACAGTCGGCCTTTTTCGGCCGCGACAAGTTATTTCGATAAAAACGTGTGAAAACATGTTTTTATCGACCGGCGCCGTGATTTATCGCCACCCTCACGCCGTCCCGCCGAAATCTATAAATTATTCGCGCGATTCCGCAGAAAGGGAATTATTTGCGGCTGACGACGGCGCGGGCATCGATATCGAAATGCGCAGCAACGATATACGCTCGCTCGCCTACGAACGCATATTCGCGTGTACGTACGCGCGTTGTTTACGAGGCACGGGTGTTTCGTGCGCCGAGTAAGATCGTGTAAAATTAAACACATTTTCAGACAAATATCCTCAAATGAATAATCGATCGATTTACGTATGCATGAATGCTCGCGCGCCCGGCTCGTTTTTGATATACGTAATATCTATTAACGACGTTGCTTTTCCGCCGTCTTTTTCAACCCCCCTCCCCCCGCTGATATACGGCCTTACATTCTGTATCGGGAAAAGTCGAAATATTGCAAGATACGCCGGGCGTTCGCTTGTATTTCCGGGAAAAATTGAAGCCTTTAATAATGGTTGATAAACTCGCGGGAGTCGAGATAAACCGGCGCCAGTTATCTCTTTCAACGTGCGCTCCATCGGTATGGAAAATACGCCCTTCAAGCAGTTAGGTCTAAAATTGCTACGCGGCAATAATTGCTGCGGTAATTCGAAGAAATTACCGTAAACATTTAATAGGTTGTTGAGTTAGTGTTTGACTCTCGAAAGGTATGTCGAAGTTTGTGACTTTCGCGAATTCTTGAGAATCGTCTTTTAATTTAGTCGGATCTAATGAAATATATTGAACAAAATCCTTTTTTGAATCGTTTTTTTTTTATACTTAAATTGACTTTGGAAAAGAAATTAACATCTTAAATTTACATTCAATTTATCTTTGCATAATTATTCAATGAAAAACAGTATTTATTCACATGGAATTATTAGCACGCCGTTTATTTTAAAATTACAAAAAGATATTTTCTGTTTCCTTTAAATATATTTGTTGCTGTTTCGCAAATGTACTCTCTACATTCATTCAAATTTCGGTTAATGCATTTGGAATGAATTTTCACATTCAAACCCAATATTCAAGTCTGGAATCGCCAATACAACTGCAACTTGCTCATAACCAAGGAATAATTATTAGATTTGCATTATGACAAGGCTCGGTTTCTTTTCGTTGTCCCGAAATTCCGACATTGTAATGAAATTACATGGAACCGCGGTAATTATGTACGTCGGGCGTAGCGAGACGTTCGCGCGACCTTATCGCGCGAAAATTTACGACGTTATTACTTATAATAAAGGACGTAAACACGTTCAATTATCCACGTTGGTTTATTATTCTCTCCCAAATAAATTAAAATTAGATTCGCGTAGAAAACCCGCGTCATAAGCACACACACCAGTTAATTAAAATCGAAGAAATGCAACGCGTATTTCTCCATGGGTAACATTTTCATCGTTTAATGTCGACGATGAAAACATTTTTTTTTCACATCGCATTGGTTTCTTGTCATGGAAATGTAGAAATGAGATACAATGATTTTAAGTTAATACACGGAGAAAAATTTTTCGTTAGATCACAACATCTAGCAATATTGTATTTTCAAAGTAAGGACCAACAGATAAAGATACTTGAAAATAAATAAATATCGAATAAAAGCTGTCTTTTATTTACATTGTGTTTTCTGTTGTTTATTTACACAACTAGTTACTTTGTTTTATTGAAAAGTTTTTCTCCATGTGTTATTTCATTAAACTAATATTTTTAGCGAATCAGGAAATTCGTATGAGTGTAATTGTTAAAATATAAATTGTACATTATTAAAGCTATCACTCTTTGAGTCGAAATTTAAAGTCTTCAGTAAAACTAAAGAAAAGAGCGCTTGTTTTAATTATCACTATAACCTTCATACGTCGATAACACAACCCTACTTTACCGACTATCTCATCAATACATACAACTACGATACTTTTCATTTTGAAACAATAGTTTTTTGACATAGTCAGCATTTTGATTTTTTACATCAATTCAATCTTACACGATCTTAAACCCAGACGACGTTACACCTTGATTTCAAGTCAAAATTATCGGCGCCTTGAGCGAGGCCCGCTTTACGAGCGCGGCCAATAATTGGTAACACGTAATTTCCATTAATGTTCCTCGTAATTTGCCACGGACTTTTTCCCGTCCGGGCAAGCTATTGTACATTATCATTGTCGCTGGCGTTAATTATGCAACTTAATAATACTACAAGTTGCTTGCCATTACGCATACTTAAGCAAAGGCATCGTTTATTCGGGAGTCTAGTATCTAAATTATTTCGCATATCATATATCTCTGAAATTAAGTCCCATGTGTAGTCTCTGGCTTGTCGAGGGAGTGGGACAAAGATAGGGCGAGTGCGAGTGTGAGTAAGAGGAAAAGGGGGCTGTAGTCGGGCACACGTGGGCGCCACCTAAATGCACGTCCCTGCATTCGCCCGTAACGTTTACGATGCTTTTAGGCGGTTGCCGTTAAATAAGCGTCGGCCGAGCAAGAGCGCGCTGGGTAACGAAGGGGCAAAGCTGTAGCTCCAGGATTGCCGGATTATAAATTGGGTGAAGAAAGGGGCGGGCGACTGCGAAACAGGTGGCGCTGGTGAGGGGCGACGGGGGGCCAAGAGCCAGCCCTGTGATTAGCGATCGAAATGTTCGCGCGCCGGCGAAATTTCGTGGCCTCTGACGAGCGGCAGCTCTTGCTTCGAACCGTCTCGCGGGATTCCTGGAGGATGCGAAATCCATCCACGGCTAACCGCGAGAGCTGCTCTATCTCACGTCGCGATCATTGCACCTTGGCGAACGGGAATTCGAGCGAAATTCAGTAATTCCGGGTGCCCGAGCGTTCGAACAAAATTACCGTGGTTTTCGATTGTTTAGTGCCACACGGTGGCGACATTTCGCGTTATAATCCGAGTGTCTGTTGGAAAATTCGCTAGCTTTCTGTGACAATGTTTTTTATCTCGTTGTAGTCAAGAAGACTGACATTTCATGATGATTTTGAAACGGTTTTTGGGTAGTGGGACTGATCTCATGTTTATAACTTTTCCTTACTTGACCATATTTTATTTTTTCGATAGGAAAAATGTCTTATTCAATCCGGTAAAAGTAACTTTTACGTTGGTAGTCCTTCGGGCTACCAACTTGAAACTCATTTCTTCCTCGTTAAGTAATACACTACATACTTGACCATGTCGGAAAAAAAGATTATATCAATGGTTGAGACGAAGAACCCCAATTCTCAAATTGGCAATGAGAAACTCCTATTCTTGAATTCTCAGGAAAGAATCCTAACGCTCGAAATTGCAATGGAAATCCCACATTCTTGAATTTGAAATAAAAAGCTCCAATTCTTTCTTTATTGTTAATTTAGAAATTGCCTAGATTCTTCATTGCCAATTTGGGAATGAAGGTTCTTTATTCCCACACCGAGAAAACTATATCCCACAATATGGATTGTAATATTTCCAGCGTGTTTATTGGTCCAAATAAAGCAGTCTAGCGATGTCATTGGCTGAAGTTAGTTACGATATGATATCGTAAACAGTTTACTATATAAAATTGTCGACGTTGCAATATATGTTGTACAATATGGTTTTCTCAGCGCAATATAAGGTTGAGGCTTTTCATTTCTAGTTTGGAGAAAAAATCATAATTTTATGATATTATTTATGTTTTTATAATGTAGACAATGATGCTTATCTTAATCATCATTTTCTTCATCGTACTCATCGTCATTCTTATTTTCATTATTATTATTCTTCAATACTCGCAATCATTATCTTCAAAGAAAACATTCATAATATAACTAAATATTTTGCCCCAGTAGTTTTTATTGGAGTTTTAAAATGGATTTTTGTAGTGCACACTCGAGAGATAGTAATGAATGGCCTTATAAGATCTAAATGTAAATTCAATTAAGCTGGTAGTAAGATTGTAAACCCGGATCTTTACCACGTAAAAATCGAGTCGAGGACTTACGAGGCTTACGGTAAAGACCGGGTGAGGCAGTAGAATAGATTCTAATTGAGTGATTAAGCGAGATCAAGACTGCAATTCAGTGTAATAATTTTCAGTAAGTCTATTTCAGTTGTTTCAATTTTATCCATAACTTGTTCAAAGATTTGCAACCCTTACGCATAATCACGAGTATTTATCTTAACCGAAAATCATTTTCGAGAAAATTAAGAATGTAGTTTAATAACTTTGTTTAATGAAGAAATTATCCCCTAATATTCCATTACATGGGTTTTAACAGCGCTTTTTCATTAACCCGTAATTTAATTTCGAAGCTGCAGCTTGCATATGTATATTTCTGAAATTAAATTATTTAGTTTGGAAGTAAATTATCCTTGAATACCAAACGCCTGGTTAACTTAATATAAAATATCGTCGATGTAATCTAAAATGAGGAAAACGACAAATATTTCACTTAATTTAGTCTCGTATTTTATTTCCTATGTAGTAAGTAACGTTTGTATATATTTTTGATTTAAAACATGTTTATCAATGATTGGTGTTTTTAATGGTCATAATTTAGAACCATTATGCAAATACGCTATGCAACATAAAGCTTAAATTTCAAATAATACTAGTCTTGTTTTATGAGAAAAACAAAGTTAATTTTATATTTAAATTTATTTCATATTAATATTACATTATTTGATATAATTAAATATTGTGTTATACATGAAAAGCCTTTTCATGAAAATAGAAAATAAAAGTTAAATAACCCCTTTTGTCTCATGTCCGAAATAATTAATAAAATGACACTGAAGTTTCAAACGTTTATTACTAAACTTCTTACTGGATGATTTCTAATTAATTTTCGTTTAGTAATAAATATTGGAAATTTCAGATGCCTTTAATAAAATTCAATCTACGAAATGTCAAAAGAAAATTTCACTGCGAATTTTTAATAAAAAATCAGTGAATCACAAGTGAAATGAACGTATTCAATGGAAGGTAAAATAGAGTATTAATTACATTACATTATCTTCAATTACATGAAGTTCTTTGAATTAAAAGATACTTTGAATTCTGATTAAATTCGTGAAAAGGATTATTTAATTTCAGTAATTTGAAACTAGTAAATATTCTCTTATTGAATTTAACATAGCTGGTAACAATGAAATTCAACTATTATTTCTATCTGAATCGATCAGCTAATATCAATATATTAGATTTGTAGTAATAACAGTAACATAGTTTAGTTCCAAATGGCTAAGTCAAGTAATTTAATTTGAAAACTTCTATTGAATATGATTCAGAAATAAAGTTGAAATATACTAGAAAAAATAAGTTGATAAACAATTTTAGATTATTGATTTAACTTTTAAAACTTATTGCCTCTCATCAATTAAAATATCAAATAAAATTTTTGGTAGGTATCAAAAGTTGATTAATCTAAGTACTCAAACTCAAAATGTAGTTTTGATTTCTTTTCCTTTTATGTTAAAAAAGCCATAACTTATATTATGAAAGTTCAATTCAACTCGAACATCAAGTTGAATAACCAGCTGTTTATATAAAACTTAAATAACCCGTCAATAATTGCTTATTAATGTCTTCAGACTTAATCATTATTCTGTGACATTTCCACTTGGTTTAAAATTGCAATACGATTGAGTTTTGTTAAAGACCTGCGTTCATTTCGCTCTCATCAAAATAGCATCTCAAACTACATTCTTTCTTTCCCGAGTAAGCCATCGTTACGCCATCAATCAAACGTTCAAAGCCAGTTTGCATAGTCGAAAGCGTTGAGGCAAAAATGTGCCGAGTCAATTCGTTAATTTTGAAATAACGAGAAATTATCGATTAGCGGTCAAACGAACACGCGGGATAATATTTAAAAGAGACTGACCCCGCGACAACTTCAGTAATTTGTCTTGTCAAAGTGTTCTTTAATTCCAGCTCTTTTCTTCTCGGGAGTTAAGCGAGTGGGATTTTTTTTGGCAAAATAATTTAAACTCGGTAAAAAGGTCGATTAGAAACTGAAGATACAAATGTTTCATTTCAAAACGCTTTTCGTTACTTATAAACAATTTATTATTATTCAAAGTTTTAACTTACCCTTTTAAGTTTTAATTCTCTACAACTATAAGAAAAATCGAAATTAATTTAATATAGATGTTTTATTTAACATTTACATTTATTTATTTATTATTTACAAATTACTATAAAAACAAGTGTCTTATTTCAAAATGCTTTGAAACATTAAAAAAAAAAAATTGTTGAAATTAGACACGTGTTTAAAGAAAAAATTCGGTGAATTATATATGGACCTCTAAAGGTATTTATTCTAAACTGTCCCTAATTAATGACGTTTTTACAAAAAAAATTCTGAATTTAAACAATTGCAATGGTTGCAGTTGTAACATGTTTGGAAAATAAAATTTTACGTAAAATATATTTAAAAGTCGCCACATCCAGCCGATCAGTCATGTCAGTCGATTAAGTTCTTTCCTATTTTTCGCAAACATCTTCTTTCCTATTTTTCGCAAACGTCTTTCGAATATCTCCTCAAGCCTTCACACGGCTGAGTTGCTGGCTCGATTGCGCCAATGACAGTTTGTCACAGTCAGCCACTAGCTAAGTATTCCAGATCATTTGTCTCAAAAGTCGTCATTTTTGCCACTAACGTCGTAGGAGCCGAACGCAATGACGACCGATCAGTCTGTCGGCAGCTTGTATCGGTCTTTCGACGCGGAGAAGGATGGCCGAGCAAACGAGGCTAATGAAATTGTTCACCGCTCGATCAATGACACGTGGATCGATGGCACGAGATATTTATGTTTCATATGTTTCTTTTTTCCTGGGTATAATGTAATAAGTATTTTTAAGTATGTTTATCGCATTTATAAACTTATATACTCTTCATATATGTAATATAAAACAGATCTGTTGTATATGTATGTTGATATATATACAATCATGTATACATATACATCATGTATCAATTTCAACATATGTATCTTATCATCATATATAATACATGATATTTGTTCACGTCTGAAACACCAAAAGCTTTAATTTGTCTTAATTCTATAAAAAAAATTTTCAATATGAATCACTTTTTGTACTAATGTCTATGAACCATTTCACTTAAAGAGACATTTAAATGATAAATTTTACATTAAAACTGCATCATTTATGCATTAAATTGAAACATACATTTTAGTACACCGAATCGTTGGACCATATTGAATTTGAATTCGTCATTGATCACACGGCAACTTGTCTGTTAAGTTCCTGGATATTGACGAGCGATTTCTATTTTGTTAAGGTAACGGCACTGCAGCCGGCCATTGGAAATTGCTTAAACAAAACAAATAGTTGGCGGCGAGTTATGCTCCAGCCGCAAAGTGAATGTGGGAATGAACTATGTCCAACTCCTATCTGTCCATACGACCAACAGTCTCGCTTCCGTTGCGTTTTATGAGACTCTTGTTAGCGTTGTATACTGGTTTCGTAAACTTAAGTTACTCGGCGAAACTTACGTGGCCAAATGACTTCGGCGAGAAGAAACATCGAAACTCTAATACGTAACTATATGCTGCGGTCCACGACCGGACAAATATCTATCGATTGAAAGCCAAGCCCTTGTTCAATTAATACATTATTATGGATTATTGCGAAGGGACGGACATTCGAAGACAATTTAACTGAGTTGTTTGAATGATTTTCGTATTAGAAGTTGCAACTTCGTTTAATTGAATGTGTGCGTTATTGATTGTTAAGGGAAGTTAGTTTTGTAATTACAAGAAAGGTATAACGGTCTAAAAGAGTTTATAAAGTTTTGATATTTGATTGATAGAACTATCTGTTTCTTTCCATCTAGAGATGGTGTAATCTTTTTTCATCGATATGGTAATATTAATTCTATCATTATTTCATAGAATTCGGTATCTTTTCTTTACGTTTTTTTTTTATTTTTTATATTTTTTATACAGCTAGTTGAATTTGCTAGCTGATATTACGTATGATTGAATAGATTATACGATATTTTTGCTTTTTCATTACAAAAATTCTTCATTCAAGTATTTTGTTCAACTAACAGAATTACACATTCTCACGTATTTTGTTGAATCGTGTGAGTTTAAATTTTTCAGTTTGTCAATTTCTTACTTCATACTACTCATCATTCATTTTATGGTCTTCTTTATCAATTTTCATAGTATTTTGATTACATGGTCTATTTCGTTAATCTTCGTGGAATTTTAATTTCATGATATATATTGTCAATCTTTGCAGTATTTTAATTACAGTCAAATTTGTACTCGTTTTATTCAACATCCATGTCCTTTCACGTCTATCGAACATCTCAAAGTGTGTTGGAAAGTTGAATTTCAATTTAAAGAACGCGCACCATAAATCTGCCCCCCTCCCTCTTCAACCAAATTAAAATATGTTGGTTAACACTTTCCTCCGTTGTAGCGAGCGGATCTCGAAATTCGTCGCGCTCGGTTATCGCGAATGTAGCGTCAAACTTGGCTCGTGTCACGAAGGCTGCCGGTGCCACTCGGAAGTAGTAGTCACCTACGCAAGTCAGCCGCGCTTGGCCTTTCATCCACGAAGCAGTCGCCCGGTGCACTCGGCGTCACGCAACTTTATCATTAAAATTCGATCAGATAATCTTATTTACTCTGCGATTAGAGGCCGTTCTTCTTTGACGTATGGATAACTTGTTTCGAGCCAAGGGGCCGTTTCTTTGAAGATTGTTTTCAAGGAAAAAGATAACTCGCGCGTAGTCACCGACGTCATAATTTTCTCGGCGATAAACTTTAGAAAAGGCTGAGCTGTAAAGTAGGGATGGGTAAAACCTCGATGGTAGTGTTGTTAGTCGAAATTATCGGAGTTTAACAACAATTTATCTAATCTTCGGATATTATTGGTCGTTGAATTATTTTATTTTCAAACGATTACGATTATAATACCGATATAATATCGATAACTGTCACTTGTTTTTAATAAAACTCGGTAGTATTCAATAATCTCATCATCGAGTACTACCAATCCCTCGATTGAAGCAAAAGGAAATACTGTGAAAGAATACTGAAAAAATGCGCTTTAGGTGTCTTAATTAAGACGAACGACATTTCCATCAACTCGTTCACCGTCTAAACAAGAGCCAACCTGTCTGAACGTGGTCTTAATTAAGACACCTTTTCGCAGCGAAGGCTTCGTAAACAAAGCCGTTAGTTACGCAATGTCAAGTATTGTCAAAGGCTTTATTGATCGCGGGATAGTTGCGCCGTAAGAATGAATGACGGGTGCATTTAATAATCAGCACACGAAAGGCCGAGATCTTACTTTCAAACTAATCAAACCTGTCATCGCTGTGTTTATTTTACCGCGCAACTTGATCAACGGCGCGCCGGCTCTTACCTGATTGCCGCGTGCTGAAGGCGTCGCTGCTACCCACGATGATTAGAAGCAGCAACGGCTTCAAGAAGAGTCTCCAAGAAAAGAGGATCATTTTTTTGCTACGGCTTTTTTATCACGCCTGCGCGATACGCTGTCCTAGCCGACACCCCTCATCACAACGCTTCTGCAACAAAGTAATTTCGTTCGTCTCATTACTCGTCAGTTTTATCGTTAACAATGGTAATTAAGATGGAAAACTTTTTTATGTTTTACCATGCTTGAAGTGTGTATATAATGTCTTTTATGGGAAGATGGTGTCTTATACGTAACGTCTTTTATGTGAAACGTAACAGATTTTATTATACATTTTGCAAAGTTGAATTAAAGCTTTTTTTTTAACTAGTTGAAAAAAAGTTTATCGGTTATGGCTATAAATTAAATTTATTTAGATATTATAAAATGCAGGTATGATTGTTTATATATAGAGCTATGTATAGAATCAGTTAGGGATGCTTAAATTCAATTGTACACATTCAAGTTTTATTTGGAAAAAAGTTTTTCGTGGATTAAATTTTGTTATTATATTTATGAGGGAACAATTGTTCGTAACGTTTTCATTTAGTTACTGGTGTGTTTTTAAAACATCGAGTTCGTTTCCCGTTGAAGTATCTATTGAGAAATTTCATTGCGAGTGCTGAAAATACACATACGCATGTAATTCGATGGCTGAAAACAGATTTAAGTAGGCTCAACCAACAATGGCTAAGTTCATATAATACATAACTTTTCGGGCGATATATATCAACAGGTATCATCTCCGAGGTGCGGATCGACGAAACGAGCATCTTCTCGGCAGCTTTGTCTGTCGACGTTTGTCAATTTCGGGCCGCTTGAAAAATTACCGCGTGGGATCTTGAAGAAATATTTCTCCATTTTAAGCCCATCTACCATTGTCGCCGACGGACAACGTTGTGCTAAGGGATACCACGGGCTCGTACTTTTTTGTATTATCTTTGAAATGTGTTTCTTTTGATCCTTTGAAAGTGGAGGCGCGCTATTTCCACGTTATCGTCCGTTGCGGCGAAACGAATGAAAAGCAGGTCTAAATTTGGGTTTGACTTAATGAAGTGCCTTGATTTCATTTTCATCTTCATCACTCAACTTTTCAGTCTTTATTTTTTTGAATAGAAAAAAATAAAATAAAAATACGTGAGGAAAAAATATATAAGAAAACGTATTTAAAAATCAATCTAATATCATGATCAGTGTAATGGATCATACTGATAACTGGGAAGAAGTACCCCGATTTTCAAATTGACGATGAGAAACCCCCATTCAAAAATTAGAAATGCAAAATGCTCATTCGTTCTTGATTGTTAATATTGTTTTTTTTTTT
>JABFOV010001492.1:0-25007 GCA_022817685.1 Aradophagus sp. ZL-2020
GCCGACAGCCGTGGCTGAGTTCGGAGGCACCGTTTCGGCGGCCGCGGTTATTGGGCCGTTTGTTTCCTCGACAAACATTCGCGCCAAATATGTCGCTCTTGACCTCGCCGACTTGTATTAACACGTGGCCTTATCGGTTTTCGTAACAATAAACCAACTCACTGGCTTGCCATTCATTGACTAACGAATAAGCACGACTGTCGGTTATCGCGTCACATTAGCGGCAGATAAAAACGAGCCACAGATTAGCATCTGTCTAGCTCATCTGTGTCAAATTATTTTATCCTAACAGAACCTTTGGAAAAGAAAAACATTGATAAGTAAGCGGTTAGATAACGCAAACGTGAAATTGATTTCAGTTATAGAAGACGTTTATTGTAGCTCGCGAGGAAATAAAAAAAAAAAAAACAATTGGGAAAGTAATTTGTTTGTTACTACGCTGAGTTTGAAGAAATAAATTTTCTTTTCATTGAAAGAAATGGGATTTGAAGCTAATAATAACTTGATCTTTTAACGAAATTACAAAAAAAAAAAAAAAAAAAAAAAACAAAAAAAACGAAGGCTTATCTTAGTGAGATCATGAAAGTTCCATGAATCAAATAAGTATTTTACAGACAAGTAAGCAAGTTCAGTTTATCACTCTTAATTAGGTAACTTTTTCCGTGCATGCGTAAATAAAAACAAGAATTCACAAGACTACGTAGGCCGATTAGCAACACGTGAAAGTACAAGGGCTTGTTTAAAAGCTAAAATTTCCTTTGAATAAAAGCAAAGAGCAATTTTTGTTGAAGCAACTAAGTCGGCGCGAAAGTGGAAGATACGGCTGTAGGAATGAGCGCGCGCAAGTCGAGATACCGGCGGAGTTTCGTGTTTGCGCATATTTCTCGTAAGCGTTCTCTGTTTATCTCTATTGTCACGTGTTTATCCAGTGTCCGTCAGTCTGTATGGTTGTTTTCGGTTCTACATTTTTTATTTCGCCGGCTCGTTTGCTCCCGTCTTCGTTCAACCAAACGCTACGCCACGTCCGCTCTCACTCGTAAACATAAATGCCTTTATAAAACGTAACGTCCCTCGCTTGTTTTCTGCCTTCGTCGTAGTGTGTTCTGCTTTGTATATTCGAGACTGTGTTTACGTTCGAGATAAAGCGCGGAACAAACAGCGGGCGTTGTGCTCTCATGGTCAACTACAGTCAGTCATAGCACTTCCTAATGCGATGGAACCAACTGCTTCGAAATCAATCGGATTCTTTCATTCCGATCGCTATTTGCTATAACGCCATTCAAGTTCATCAAGTTGAGTCGCGTGTTTCGCTTTATTCGCTAGTGCAGGAAGTAGTCCATTGTGCCTGACTAAAGAGGATTAATTGATAAGCTAAATATTGTAAGTTTTTATTAGATTAGTTTTCCATTTCTCCTCGTGTTATTTCAGATTATGAATCAAAATAGAATTTCCACCATGAATGAAGAAGAAAATTGTTACATAGAATAGTGAACTATCTAACAACAGTTCCAGACTGTGAAAGGAATAGTTTAGACAGTATTAACATTGAATATAAACATTTATTATAATAAATAAATTTATTATATAAATAAATTTAATATATAAATTATATATTATATAAACATTGATTATGTATTTACATAAAAATTATGTTCAAGAATAAAAACATTTGAAAATTTTTTCGCGTATGAATTTGCTTCTACGTCTCATTAATCCAAGTCTTCAGAAACTTAATATTTCGATACCACCAACGGAATCGTTCGATCGGTGAAAAATGGTCATCGAACGAGTGTCTCAAGGAGCGACTGAAAAATGCAAGGGTGCGCGTTGTTGTTATGTTTTGATAAGACCGAAACAATGCCAGCGGGGCTCGGGGATGGAAAAAAAAAGAAGAGAAGGAGGTCGTTGAAAGGCCGAGGAAATTCGCAGGCACACAAATCACGAGACAAGTTTGTATGCACGGCATTGTGCACTCGGAGACGAGAGCACAGGCGTCGTCTGGCTACTGTAAAAAACATGCTGCAACGCGTCGTGTGTTGCTTACACTGCAGCTCTTCTTATTGCGCTTGGCGGGGCGGCGGCTACTCGTCGTTGCTCCGAGTTTTCGTGAAAAGAGCCGCTGTCGACGCGGCGCGACCTTAATAACGCATGAGGTTAAATTGAAAAATTATCACACCGGGGCAAAAACGCGGCCGCGTCCGAGCAGGGACTGTTGTTTAGATTGAGGGTGCTGCGCCCACTCCAATTTCCGGTTACCCTCTTGACGGCGCCCGTCCGCGCCGACAATCGTCCGCCAAATGTTTGTGCCATTCAACTTGTATTATTGCAAGAACCCGGCCAACGAAACGAGTTTGTTTTCCATCAGCCCTCGGTAATTGCTTATACGCCGCCGCCCGTGCCTTTCGCCTTCTTATCAATTATCTTATCCCGTCGATTCATCACTTGGCGCACTGTTTTCGCCCGCGGCTCCTAATTCCAGCCTTCGGTTATTCGTGATCCGATGACTTCAAATATTTTTACGCAGTTTTCTTTTTGTCTGGCTCTGTTATATTTTACGCCAACCAGTAGGAGAGGAGCTTATTAAAAAATCTAAAGATGGAACAATGGTTGGAAAGACGAAAGGGTGAATGCGTAGGGCGGAAACAACGGACTTGTGTACATTTAGACTTGTATCTTATTTTTGTTTGCACATTCGTCCGTTTTGGTGGTGACTATTTGTTTTCATAACTGAAAGTACTGTAAGCAACGATCGTGTATGTATATGTGTATATATATAGTTACATCGATGAAATTTCAGCCTTTGTTTCAAATTTAAGCTAACTGCAAGGAAAGAAGAAACTTTTTAAGTAATGTTTACCAGGCTTATAAATATTTTTATGATCAATTATAATCAGTTAAATAAGCGTTGAAATTGAAAACCAAAAGTAATAACTCCGTGCCTTACCAAAAAGTGCTTTGTTGAAATCGTTGTTCCAGAAAAGTAATAATACTGGTCTCGTAATTTTTGTTAGTCCGATAATAGTGGCATCAATGAAAAGTGAGTAAACGTTGTGCTCGCAATAATTAAGGCGATGAATAACTTGTAAATGTCGGCGATGAAAAAAATTCAACCCTTGTATTTGTGGATGGAAAATTGAATTAACTTGTTCTGTATTGACTTCACTACTTTATTAAAAGTTGTTCCACCTTCTTCATAAAGTTGAAATAAAATTCGTAAATGAAATCCATTCCCTCCGTGCTCATAAACATAAAACAACTAGAATAATAACAAAAAAAGGGAAAAAACTTACCTACTTACACCCGGCCGAGGCAGCCGTTTTTGTTTGTTTGTTTGTTTGTGCATAAAAAGTGGAACAATCGACTGGAATAAGGTAGCTTCACAAGGGGGTGCCAGCCAAGCCCAGCTGTTTCTTATCCGTCGAATAATTGAAGCCGATAAGTCACAGTGCAGCGGCGTATTGAGGCGGCGGCAGGGGAGGGGTGGGGGTGAGACGCGGGAGTCAAAAGGGTGCGCAAGGGAAAGGGGTATTGAAAGTTGGGATCGCGTGTCGATGCCCCATTATATGGACAGACTTAGCTGCACCATCGTCGTAGTTTCTACTTTCGAGTTGCCTGCTCGCCCAGACCCCCAACGACACCGTCTACTGCTAACCCTGTTGTTGTTTTGGATGATTTTGACTGAAAAATCAAAAAAGATATGCCGAAAAATACGGATTCCAGGCTTATAAAAAATTTTAAAAAAGGCAACTGATTATCAAGTGTTCCCAAAGAATATCAACTAAACACATTTAGACACTTATTTACGTCTTCAGGCTTGAAAGTATCTTATTATAAAATACTGATTGTACGTATTAAAAAAAAATCTTTTTGTAGTGATGTAAAGTTATATCACAACAATATTTTGATAACATTAGCTCGTTTATAATAGACGCAAGGTTACGATGACTAGTTTTTAATATAGTTTTTAAATATGGAAGTGTTTTTTTAATAATCATTTCTGTTGCCGAAATGACATTAATGATTGTCCAGCAACTCCGCATCCTTTGATTCATTGTTAGACGATGGCAAACGTTGAAGATGCTTCGGCCTATTATTGCCGGGAGACAATTGTTTTGTCAGGGAGAAAGTTTCCGATACTTCGGTATCAGCTTTTATACTCCATTAGCTAGACATGAACGTTTCCACGCGCCTCGGAACAATACCTTAACGATACTGACCAGCCACACCAGCCGTTTCATTCATTCCCATCCGGCCTGCTTTGCTTTACCTTTCTTTTCCGCGTTCGACATGACCGGCCCTCGCGAAACTAATCGAAAAGAAACATCGCATTAAGCCACTGACGTCTACATCGCGGACGCGTTTTTTAACCCACACAAAAGCCAATCTCAATTGTCGTTTCGCATTCGAAATCATCGCTTTTTTTTCGACCACTAGTTTAGATCGGTTGTTCGAGAATTGTTTCTCTTCCTGCATTCTTTTTGCTGTCCTTTTACTTGCTTTTGAACGAATGTTTTATCTTGGTTGACGGCGAGATTCGGAAGCAGACAAAAATGCTTTAAAAAAGTGACCACGTATTCATGTTCAGAGAAAATTTAAAAATAACATTTAGAAGAGAAATATGACAGTTTTATTATATAATAAAGAGGTAGATAGCAAATTTAGTACATTTATGTAAATCCTAGTGATACTGTTATTGAATATTAGACTCATATACAAAGAAAAATTTACTGAGAATAATTGTGCTCATCACTTAAAATGAAAGCTACAGATTTACTTTGTTAGATTTACTGCAATTACAATTAACGTAACTGAGAAAATATTTCGTTGTATTAGAATTACTGTTTCCTCAACTAAACTGAACTTAAGTAATCAGCGAAAATGTACTGTATTTTTTTTGAAGCGAATTGTTGAATTGTAAATTTTTTGTGGAAATAAATATGTTAGCATAGGTAGCAAAGTATAAAATATTCGTCAATTATATATCTTACGCTAAAGTTACATTACCAGAAGAAACTGTCGCTAACGTCGATTGTTTTCTGCTTACTCTAATTTACCAATCAAATATTGTCCATCAAAATCATTTGTCTATAATATAACAGGAAATGAGTAGTTGTAGAGGCAATAATGCAAGTTTATAGAGCAAGGTCAAGTTTACTCCTGCTTAGGAAGGCGCCCGGGCAAGCAAGATTAACAAGGTCCCTGAGGCCAGTTTATGTGTCTCGGTAAACCCGTAACTGTCAAACTGAAACCACTTTGTCCACCACGCATTTGAGTCAGCTGCAAATAAAATTTAACACTCAAACGCAATGCTTCTGAAATTTCCAACGTTTATTAGTAAACGAAAATTAAATCTGATACAATTTCCTACATCTAAAAACGATGTGATATCTGATCGAATAATTTTACAAGAAAAATTGTCAATGTAGTCAACTTTTAAAACACAATTTTTCAGTTCTAATTAAGATGTATGTTGTTAAATTATATTAAAAATATCTTCGTTTACTAATAAACGTTGGAAATTTCATTTACATCAAACGCAGGTCATTCTACAACAAGAATTGTTTCTTACTATCATTGAATATTTGATTTCCATACATGCGAAATTTATTTAAAAAAAATGAAAAAAAAATCAGCTATATCATTCTGGCATCCAGCAAAGCAGATTTTAAATAAAATTAATTAATGTACTGGAAAAACAAGCGTCTTTTGGGTGTCTTCTATGAAGACATATTTTAAAAATGATAATAAACGTCTGAATATCTTCGTATGAGATATTTGTTTGTGCAATGTACAAGTAATGTTTTGAAACAGAATTTTTCCACCGAGCCATAAAAAATCTCATATATTCATTAATTTTGCAAAAAAAAAAAACTGTTCATTGATACTTATAAACAGATATTTAGTAGATAAATATAGTAGTTTGCTCTAAATAGAGTCAAATAAATTTTTGAATTTAAATAGCAATAAGGATTTCAAATTTGTAACAATCTGTGAAAATCTGTAACAACGTACAACATATCTTTAAAAAAATTTTGACAACTAACTAATTACATTAATTACTACATAAATCAACTTTCAAACTACATTAAAATAAGGGAAGTCGTTGACAAAATATTTCGATGTGAGCGTTGATGTCAGGTCGTGCAATTATGGCGAGTCGTCGGGTTAAAAAATGGTTATAAAAATTAGTTATAATTTTATGCAAATGAAAGATTAAATCCGCGTTCCGTACAAACATCGTGCTATGTTTGCATCATACTTTCGGCAAATTTACGGCCCGGTACAGAGCTTTAAGGGCAATCACGCTTTTCATTTGGTGTCCCGCGGGAGGATTACTGTGTTATCGTCCCTCCATAAATGCCTGGCAATTCGCTCGCCCGGTCCCTTGTCCCAGGGATCTTGTAGCGCAGACCAAACATAGCTCCTTATTCGGTCCTCGCACTCTCAAAACTGTCGAGACTTGCTCCTCCTTCCTGGCTAATTATTTAATCAGCTAATAACAGCCGGACGAGGCGATCAGATGAAAATCTTGGACGGCTTTTCGTGCCGAACTTTACTTCTTCGGAGCCCGCAACTATGCGAAGTTCCCAAGCAGGCTGAATAATCGAACGGAATCCGCGATGTAAAATACGCAGATATATCAAAGAGTATTTGGCGTGTTTGATATAATAACGAATCTCGTATGTTCCAAGTCGGCGAGGATCTAATACAAATTCAACGAGGTTGTCGAAGGGCGGTCAGGGTGGCGCTAGACGCAGGAATCCATAGATTGCACGGGTAACAATCAGCCGTAAATTATGGCCTCAATATCCATTGTGTACCCTCCTTTGCCTCCAAGCCTAACCCCGAAGTCTCGGGCCAAGACGACTCACCCTCCACGCGCGGTCGCTCGACAAGGGCGCCCTCTCGCGCGGCTCGGCTCAACCGAGAGATATGTATATTAATGGGGCAATCTTACATAGTTTTGTTTACCTTGCCATTCTCCTTGTACGTATACAATTACTATCCTTAGCCCCGCCACTCAGGCCTTGTTCCTCGCCTGCTCCTCAGACCTCCCCCCCTCCCCCTCCCATCCGACCTTCCTCGACCCCGACTTCACTCGCTATTGTTGCTAAGTGCGGCGCGGCTGCTGCATTTGACGTCGGTTTCAATCTCAGCTTCCGATTATACATCAATGTATCTTATTAATGATGTTCATTAATAAAGCAAACTTCAACGGTCTTAGTCCTCGTTGGTCGGGGTCGGGATTTATTTGTTTTCCGCTGATCCACGAGTGTATCTTGCGTTATTAGCGGGATATGCTAATGTTGGATTGAGTGCGTGGGATGTTTGCACGCGGGACCGAATTGATTTGAATGGTTTCGAGTAGCTGGCAAGATTTTTCCGAGCGCTTCCGCTTGGAAATATGCTAATTCGATTTCGGGATCGGCAGGGGACGCCACCAAAATGGGTGTACCGAGTCCGGTGGATATTTGATTGACGAAAGCAAACAGTATAAGTGTAAAAACATGTATAGTGTTGCTGAAATGTTTGAATAATCAAAGATCAGAGGATGTCGATTATGGTGACACTGCTCAGAAACTTATGCCAAATTTTGTTAAAAAATATACATTCATAATGATAATTTTTTTCGTATGTGTCGACATTTTTGGTGACATTCAAGTCTTTATATGATTAAATTAACCAACAGTGTTTTGCTGAATTTGAATAATCCATTAATTTAAATAACAATGAAACAGAAACGCGAATAATGCACTGCCGAAAGACCGGGAAATTTTGTAGCAGAACTTTTAACCGATGTTGAGTTTTAACGTTGAACAGAGAAAGAAGTGCCAAGGGAGAGGTCCGAAATTCGTTCGAAATAATCAATATTATATGAAGATATATGTGAGAATGTAGGCAAACATTTGCGAGCTTATACGCAGACACATAGGGCATGCATGTATATTGTAACTTGTCGATAGCGGACGACGACGGGAGGATGGAGTTCAAGCTGAGTAAATGAGGAAAAAGAGTGGGTAGGAAACGGGGGCGGTGAAGAGGGGGCATAGACGAGGGGTGCAGAGCGCCGGCCGTGCGAATGCAAAAGAGGGGCCCGGCGGAGAGGGGGCAGGGTAAAGAAAAGGGTGGACAGCCGGACAAACAAAACCCTTGCTGCTTCATTTCTGCTCGTCTGTCCAGACACCAGGACCTTGCCACTTCTGTCCTTCTCTCGTTGATACCGTAACCCACGTCATCTCCGATGTTTTCGCACATTTCTCCGCCGTACTTTTGTCACGGCTTACTTTTGGAATTCGTTAATTAACGAATCCGCATTCTCATTAGAGTTAGCGCCATCGGTCGACGGAGCGTCCCACCCCTGCTGCCCTGGCTCGCATTCGGCTCTGCCTTTATGAAAATAGTCCCTCTCGATGCATTTCCACGACCGATACCAAAGTTGGTGTGAGGAATAAGCTTAACGATACGAAAGAATTATGGCTGTTTTTCTTCGGCTTACTTATTAGCTGGAATAACAAGTGGCGAAAAAATTGTTTTCGCCTCTGCGCTGCGACTTTTTACTTACCTGACCATGCATATTAACTCAACTTGATGCAAACGATTAATCAATTAAATTTAGTTGAATTTGTTGTTTGGTGGAATTTGAGAGTGCTTAATGTATAACAACTTATTTGTGAAACCAATACATTTTAATAATATATACAATAATTTTGATTACAGGTCAGTGGTGCATTCTTCCTGGGCTTCTGGGGCACTGATATGGCACGTTGAAGTGAGTTGAAATCCTTTCTTTGTTGGCAACGAAAAAGAGCAAAAGACGCCAAATGAAACGGAACGCCGTTCGGCATTTCTTGCATTTTTTCTGCCTGCCGCGAAAACGCAGTTTTATCGATCGTGACGAAGCGCATTCGCGTCGTATTATTAGAACGTTCCTTTTGAAAACAAATTCGGGTTAAACAGTGACAAACACGTGGCTAATACCACGCTGATATCGCGATAAACATAATCGCGTGCTGTACGTGGTTGTATCGATCCGAAGGCTTCCTATCAACAGAACACATAAACTCGCTTTTGATAAAGTTCGAAACGTTAGTCAGCGATGCGCACATGTTCTATGCTAGACGTTGTTCAAACTATAGATATTCAACGAAATTGAACGTATGTTGTGCCACATCTCAGGTTGGACGCGAAGAGGGTAAAACTAAAAGTAGGACGAACTACACGCGATTTTAAAAGTAAATGTTTGTTGCGCCATATCACATTGTTTCATTTCTTCGCAAAAAGCTAGATCGCGTTTTATCATACTTTCCGTCTACAAACGGGACGCGTTTCTTGTGTGGACTTTTTGCTTCCTGAAATTAGGTTGAAATATTTTGCAAATATAAGTTTCATTTTATCTACGCTTTTTTTCATTATTATTACTATTTTAATGGGTTTGTTTACAATGCGAATCATTGTTTTCAATCATTATTCTTTGAGTATATTAAGCATTTTGCAATTATAAACATAGTGACACAATGAAAACAGTAATATGAATAGCGATTTCTAATTTTAATACTTTTTTTTCAATTTATGAATTAGGCACAAACATTTCCTATAATTTTAGCATAACTAAACATACTCGGATCAACGCAAAAGCCATTTATCGAACAATAATGATGATGGATTGTTATCGCTGTTTATTGTTTTGTTAATGACTCGCAACAACGCATGGCTCGTTTTTTTCCGTAGCTGAGTTTCCGTCGAATAATGAAATCCAAAATTCAGTTAAACAATATTTGTTTCATTTTCCACCGTTCATCCATTATTTCTCAATATCGATTTAAGCCGCAGTTCATTAATCGCAATTCATCTTAAATCAATTGAATCGCCAGCTCGTCGTTATAAATATGTTTATTTTAAGCCGCTGCGAAAAAAAAATCTTTTCCACGTTTATCGAATTTCTCGTCATGCCGTTATTCCCTGACAGAGGCAATTGGTTAAATGAAAATCACTTAATTCAGATATTCTGGTCTTTTTCGCAAGCGCACGCGTGGCAATGTTGGCGTGACAAAATTTGGCGTATCAGTCATTAACTCGTATTTTAAAATTCGTTCGCGGACGGCTAATAACGCGCTTTTAAGCCACTTTTTGCTTGGTTCCTCGTTTTATCTTGTTTTTAATTATTCCCGTCGCTCCTTGTCGCGCTCGATGCGGCCAACGCACATGCGAACGGCCGGTAATACGACGAGGCCAACGGCTACTTGCTAAACTGGCCGCCACTTGCAAAACGTTAGTATTCTGTTAATTAAAATGTTACTGCAATTGGTCGAGTTTTCGAACGCCGGGGGTGGCTTTATAACACCCTCGATTTCCACCAGATATTGCGTATACAAGGTATCCCGAAATTGCTCGACTTACGGGAATTATGGGCCCCGATGAACAATTCGCACGGAAATCCACCGGCGAGCTCCATTTTTAATACACATTTCTCGGCAAAATAGTTTCTGAATTTCGCCGGGAATAAGTCATCAAGTTCTCCCGTGAAATTGGACTTTTTAATTTAAGAACACGGGAAAAAAATCAGACAAATTTAGCACGCAAACGTTTTATGAATTTCTCACTATTATTTTATACAACATTAGATAAAAAATTAATAAAAAAAAAAAAACATTAAACTGTTCAATTTTAGTACATTCCGCTGTTATACTAAAAAAAGAATAATAATAATTTTGTTCGTAAACAGCAGAATATTTTTACCAATATAAGCTTGATCCAACATATTTTGTCGTAATTTCATAAATTTTCAAAAATGTGTTAAAATATTACATTTGTTCATAATTGATTATAATGTTAAAAATCGTGGTTTTTTAACACATTTTTATACAAGTCGTTGTTCTCAACAGCCTTTTGTTCCTATTTCCCAGACAAACTTATCTAGGTGTTAAGATTTAATAGCTGAGTCTTCGGATGCATCCAAGTCTGCGCGCACTTTAGTAACAATTGGCTATAAACTAGTTTCGGCAAGCCAGACTTCCGAAAGGCCTGGGTATTACTGCGATATTATTCGTTGAGTGAGGTTACGCGGGGAGAGATTGGAGGTTACTTCATTCTCTTCCGCTTTCCCATACTAACCGCATCAAGGGAAATTTCAGGAGAACGCTTGTTATATCATGGGCATTACGTTCACCTCGTTAATTGTTTTTGCTGTCGTTTTCCTTTTTTTTTCTTTTTTTTATTATTTATCAGACAATTTCCACGCAAGATTTGTTTCAGCGAGAAGATGAGCATGTAAAGACCGGTTAATAATTTTCGCAAATTTCACAGGGATAATCAGCTTTCGGCATAATTGACGAAACTGTTTTACTTTTATGTTGCGGTGTAAAAAAAAATAATCAGATTTTTCGTATAAAACAACCAGTTATACATTTTTAATACAATTCACTACTACAAGAGGCAACGCGTACGATTAATTAGTTAATTTAAGTAAATAGACAAATGCGAAAAGAAGTAGAAATACAATATTTACCAAATTTTAAATTATATATATTTCACTTCAATAAATTTTGATATCCAATAAATTCAAATAAATTGCATGAATATTTTAAAGATCAAAAATGTATCCTGAATAACAAAATAATAATTCTAAATATATTCAAACATTGATAACTGTCTTTGTAATGAAGAGTTTCGTAATTACAATTCGTAAAAATAATTTCGTACCATTTGTACACTAATTTGACCTTATTGCTCTAAAAAATTAGAATAAGTATGTCGGTACGCAAGTGTAAAAATGAAATCCGAAACATTGTACCGAACAAGCGCGCTAAAACCGCTTTCGGCGTAGCATCGCAAAAACGTCGCGAAATTACTGTCTGACTCGGAAAGAAAGTTCAGCAAGTTTCGGTGGGCGAACGGAAGCGACGCCAGGGGGCAATCTGCATAAAAGTGGCGCTGTTTCGCGATTCGTTCTTATTTGTATCGTTTACCCGGTAAGAGGTCTTCCACGGCGCGATTTCACGGCAATTTACTTTATGGGTATTATGACGTTTTCCGCCCTTGCGATTTCTCTCTCGGCGTCGAGCCCGAGTCGTCTCGTTTCATTTGCCCGCCCCTGACGGCGATCAGTGCCGACAGATACGTAGCCATAGTCGGGCTCGTTCGCCTGGCTTTTTTCCGCCGCGCCAGTCGTCCTCTCTTCGTAGCTACTTATTTCGCGTTAATTCCCCCCTCAAGACCACTTAACGCGCCGGTTAGCTACGTTTTTCTCACGTGCCGCGAAGTAGTTCTCGTTAGAAGCCGTCCCGGCTAAAGAGGGGCTGTAAATTCATTGGCTGGCGAAAATGCTTTTGGAATTCCCGCAAGCACCTTCTGTTTTCCAGTCGCTCCTTCCTCAATGGAAATCAAAGTAAATCGCCGCGGAAGAAACGCGCTGGGGCGCCGGCTACGAGCTCACGTTCAACTCCAATTCAGCCGTAATGAATGTATTATCGGATCGGGCTATTTATTAATCGGTTTACAGTTTAACGCTTTCAGGGGGAACGTCGACTCTACTTTACCGATAGTGCTCATCGAGTGAAGATTTTGCTCGTAAAAGTCGAGATTTTCCATGCGAAAACATATAAGTGAAATGCCTACTTTATCGAAGGATAAAGCGAGCACATCGAAAAACAATAGTTACGAAATTGGTTGCATTCAAGCAAGAAATATATATAACGAACGAAAATATATATATACATATATGTTAAAAATAAGAAACATGGAGAAAAATAAATTAGAAACTATTACCGTTTTAGTAACATAAATCCATACTTGTCATCGCATGAAGATTGCTGTTTCTAACAGCATGGCAAAACTTATCGGTGGCTTCTACGGTGACATTTATCTGTTCCAAAAATGGAATATTCATGGAACGACGAGTGTTTAGTGTTAAACCGTAAAAACATTTAGCTCATATCTATCAGTGTACCGGAAAATTTTTCATGCTCTTAATTTTTTTTTTTTTATTATTATTATTATTTTGCAATAGTAATTACTACTAAATTAATAATAATTAATAAATTAATAATAAAAAATTAATAAATTAATTTATTAATTTTTTTGCACAAAAAATTGGGAATAAAATTAAGCAACATTGAAAGAATCTAAAAAATCAATTTACATCTATTCCAAAACCTACCATCAATACGTCACGACGTAGCAATTTACAGTTTCTTTCAATTGACGTCGCCGGCGAACTTATTTACATGATTATTGAGCACGATTGATTAAATTAATCGAAATGCGAAAGTCTTGTTAGTATGTTGCAATGGCTGATAAATCAGCATGATTGTGAAATTTTGTTCCTCAGCTGCAATAATCAGAAGACAAATAAACATTAATTCAAAAAACAAATAACTGATAAAAATATTCCTCGGCAATTTCAAAGTCAGTTCGCTGATTGCATTTTTATTCATTATTCGTTTTATAAAAGAGTTTTTTTAATTCGTCGTTGAACATTTGAATTCAATACTTCCGTATAAAATGCCTACTTTCGACCCCGATGTATAAAATCGTTAGTTTTGCCACTCGTTTTGAATTCCTTGGATGCATTTAATTTATTATTTAATTTATATTTATATTACTGAATACCCTCTCTTTTTAAAATACATCAATACATATCCCGCAAGCTAAATTTAACATTGACTGCACAAAATAATTCTCCATTGAAATCAAATAGTAGTATGATGGTGCGATCATTAATACCGTTTATAAAAAATGTTAACGATAAAAATTGAATAAACTTAACGACAGCGTTGATTTCATTTTTATTTGAGCTACGTCAGTTAAAGTCTTTGCATCTCTGCACTGTTTGTAAACTATATAGATTACCAATAAATGTTTGGAATTAGAACGAAAGGGGATGGATTCGGCAGCAATATTTTAAAAGCAGTCAAATATTGGCGTTCCTAGCTACAATTTCTAACACATATTTCAAACAATTAAAACTGCGCGATTGCATGGAATGCTGCCTTCCGATCACCAATTTATCAGTAACTGTACGGTAAATTCTCCGAGAAACAAACCATCAAAATTTCCCAACGTAGGTCTAGAGTGATGTAATAAAAACGATGCACGACAAAAAGATACTTGTGTGCTCGCGTATGCGTAATGCATGCCACGTATTTGAAAACGTTTCAGCCTTTACAATAAAAAATCAAGTGCGTTTTTATATCGGTAAACAAGCTTGGTTCACCAATTTTTTAAAGAATGTTTTACCATTTTACTAGTCGTTGAATGTTTGAATTTTTCACTTTATTGTTTCATGTAAACTATCACTTAAAATCGAGTCAGCTTTTTTAAATCGAAATACAAGTTTTTAAATACGTTGAATCATCTTGATATGAGAAATTATAATTATGATGTGTAACAAAATTTACCTAACGATATACAAAAGATCACTACATAAATGTACTACAATATCATCAATCAATATCATCAATTGTGATATTTCTTGTTACTATTCTGTCCTTGAACATAATATTTGTTTTTTCATTCGAAATTATAATCCATGAGAATTTTTTAACTACACTAAATGTATTTTTGTTTCATCGAAAAATTAAATAGAACCTCTCTCGAAAATGAGTACACTCCGTTTGCTTTAGACGGCTTCGCGTGCGACGAAGTGACTGTTTGTTAATCCGATTATGCGTAAATACGCGATAAGTAAAAGCGCGGGAAGGCAATTTCGTCGGCTGCATAAGCGTTATATACTCGGTCGCCGAAATTTCGGGCGAAAACAAGGATTAAGGGACGAAAAAATTAAGGTCCGCTGGTGAAATACTGATTTCCGACATAACTTTCTGTCACAACAATAGCTTGCGGCTATAAAAGGTTTAACCGAGAGGCGAGCCACTGGCCCCGCAGACAATGAGCGCGGTCGCTCCGCCATAAATTGATTTGCGAAAAGCGTTCCTGAAATAGATCCGCCCACCCCGGTCCGGGTCCGAGCTTTTGAGCTTATGCAGAAAAATTACGTCGCGCGGGGGATTGTATTTATGTTACATAATTACACGCCACAAGCGAGAAAAGGCCACGGCGAAAAAGTTTCTTTCGCTGACCGGCCGCTTAATGAATAGAAATAATTCTCGCGGAATTGTGCTTTTCGGTAGTTTTCAATTAACAGGCTAGGCGCGCACGTTCGCCGACCGATTATTCAAGTTTTGCTATTCAACGCGCACTTTTCATAACCCCATAATTATGATTTCCAGCTTGCGCGCCAATAGAAATTATTTTCATGAAAAGCTATTCAGTTATTCTTGCGACTAATTATATGTGATACTTACTTTTCCCAGTTGTCGAACTTTGCTCAGCTTGGACGCGCCGGCAGTAAGGACGGCGTGTCACGACCGCTCGGTTTACGTTTGTTTTTTCAACAACTTATTCTTTCGTTGCCTTTTGGAATATTTCATCGATTGAAAAGAGTTGATTCGTGTGTTACGTGAACGAAATACATAAAACAGTCGTGTTTTTGCTTCCTTTGTCTTCAAGGATGGTTGTATCAGATAATCACAATGCTTTTCTGATGACTTGATTTTATAGTGCAAATTAAAAAGCTACAGTAACGAAAAAAAGCTACTTTCCGTCAAGAAACTGTTGTACGGAAATTGCTTTAATGACCAAATGTTTTCAATTTTGGTTTTAAATGGTACATGTTTGAATAATAAATACAGCAGGAAAAGATTACTTATATTTAGAGGATACTGTGCTCCGAAAGGTCCGAATTACAGTGAAAATTGCGATATCACCGACTGTAAAACCGAGAATTTGTCTCCCTAATAACCCACTATCCGCCACAATAATATCAATGATTCCAAAGAATAAATCGCAACAGTAGACTGAAATATTTGTCTTTGCGAGGCCATTTTATAAGATTCCTATCTCTTTGGCTTATAAGAGACGAAAAGCGGCAAGCGGTTTTTTGTCGTCTTCTCGGACTCTGCACGGAAAGAAAAAGGAAGGAAAGACGCGCGACCGAAGAGCGAATGCGGAAGCCCACTCCCGCGGGATCAGTCGAGCTATCAGATACGAAACTCAGCGCGTCGAAATGTAAAAGCTTCCTGACAAATCGGTTTCTATTACCGACCAGGCTCGTCCTTTTTGTTCCTCTTACCTTCTCTTTTTCTCTTCCCCTTATATTGATAGCATTATTTCGTGCGTCGACAAGAACCCCTATATTTTTCGAAGCCATGACACTTCTGTGCCATCTTCATTCTAGCCGAGCCCTGCAGTTGGCATGGTCTCAATATCCACGAAACCCGCGCACGACTTGTCATTGCAATGTCGGTGCGAACAGAAGACGCACTACTTCTTACCCGCAAAAGATGCATTGCTGCTGACAATATACACCGAGCGAATTGATCACGGAAAAAAATGATTCCCTATTTAGCTTTGGATTGAAAAGTCGGTGGTTTATTACGTTTATCAATGATGATCATAAATTTCCAACTGTGAAGACATTCATTGAATAGACAGTTTGATTCTTCAAACGTTGATTAAAAGTTTTTTTTTTTTAACAAATGAAGATTTGTTTTTTATAAATCAATCATTACTTGACAACTTAACTAGGACTTTATGTTGGTTATTTTAAATTTGGTAACCAAATTTAGTGAAATATACCATATAAAACGGTTAATGGTTGACAATTGAGAATGTGTGAAGATCTTTGATTAGTAAACTCAATTAATTACAAAAATTTTAGACTGCTAGAACCAAATGCTAGCGACGAATGTCAGACTCAAATACCATCTACTTATTGATCAATTACCATCGATCATTAAAAATCACTAAAAATCACCATGAGCGGTAGATCAAAGACGAAAGTTCTCCCAGACAAGTGCGATACAGATCAGAGCAGATCATAGTAACCGTCCCGAAGCAGTAGTATAAATCAACCGGCAAATTTTTCTTCGAAAGTATCATCTTTCGACGGTATTAAAATGAAATATCGCGGAACAAGTTCGAGGGCCGGGGGTTGGCGCAAATGAAAGTCAAAATCTTCGGGATGGAGCGAGTATAAAGGCGCGCGATGGGGGAGGAAGGCCCGGTTCGGAGGGTGTGTGTGTCTGCTTAACGAGGACACGTATGCAGTTGGTGAAGACGAGGACGCGGGAATTAGAATGTGTATGTCTCAATATGCGACTGCAAAAGAGCAGAAAGAATTCGCGGACAGCGCTTAGCCGTCACGGCGTCAGACAGAGGGACGGACAGACAGGCCGTGAAAATAAGTGCGGAAAGAAGTGGGAATAATAATACCCCGGTCTGGCCCTGGGCCATAGGTGTCAAGGAATGACGGAAGGAACGAGCGCAGCCCAGGGAAGGAGCGGCGAATTTGTCATATGTAAGGTTCCCCCTCGGTGCGAACGCACACGCGACCGTCCCGGGCATGATTTCGGCAAGGGGTGCGCCGGGGGCTGACTCGGCCCTTTACCTCCAACTCTGAAACGCGTCTCCCGGGTATATTGAAATACCGTCACCAAATTCTTGCTTCTCCGACATCTGACGTTGCAGTGCTCTTTTGACGCCCTGCGCCCCAACGAAAACCAGCCCCGATTCCTTTTTTTATCCTCTTCCTTAGATCATCAACTCCGCCTAGTATTTGCCACGAGTCTTCGGGCACTTACAACACTGATTTATTGTAATCGCTGCGGGGGCATTTCAGAGACATGCTTGCCACGATGTGTTCGAGCTCATCCAAGGGTATGTGATTGCCAAGTTTTTATTGATATTCTTCGATTGATACGATATTAAAGAATACTGAAATGTTCAACTATTAAATTGTGAGACGTTGGGACAAGTGGAAAACATTGAACAGCATATTGAGGCATATATCTGCGATTACGAATTGCAAATCTAGTCAAAGAAATGGAATTCAACATTCTTGCGTTAGAGTGTTGTCGGAAATGACTATATCCCTAGAAGAAATTGAATATGGCTATGCCAGGGGTATAAGGCATCCATATGGAAATTTTTACTGTTGCGTTCTAAGTATGGCTTATATAAAACAAATTTTCCAGACTAGAACCATTCAAACCGTATCAGAGCGATATCAATCCTTTTTCATTTTATTGGGATGTTTAAAGTACACACTGAAATGAGAAGAATTAATTAAAATAACAAAGGAAAAATTACAGTTAAAAAATTACATGTGAATTTTCGCATTATGAACAAATAAAGATCCCGAGGTTGCGATGATCTCATAAAATTGAAAACAGATTAAAATTATGTATTTATACAAGATTATTATTAATTATAGGAAACTGATTTCAAGAGTGAATTATGAATGTGAAATGAGTTTTCGTTTGTTATCACAGTCATCAGTAAATGAAAAGGTGATCGATATTTAAATCTTTGTAGATATATAATAAATTACCGTTTGTAAAACTAGTCATCTTAATTTAGTATAATATTTTTATCTCATATTTAAAAAAAAAAAAAAAAAAAAAAAGGAATTGTGATACTGTAACTTGTGTTACACAAAGCCCAACACTACAAATGAAAATTAATCTTATTAACTTATTGCTTTTTAATACTAGTTAAGTCGGAAGCTGCTCTAAGAAATTTACCTGCTTACCGAACCGTTATTAAAATTAGATTCAACGGACTGGCCATTAATCATCATCATCTCCCAACTTGTTCCAACTAAAATAGACGCCATCAGCAGCGGAAAATAGAAGCAAACACACCTTTTTCGACGAACAACCGTCCCCAAACGAAATTACAATCCAGCTTTGATTTTACCAGCATTCGTTCGCCGATGCATAACTTCATTACCTCTGTTAATGGGTACTTCCTGTCGAATTGTCTAAATATCTATTCCGTCGACAAATGGAACTACGTTGTTTTTCCAAACAAAGTGCCATTACATGCGATATCAGCTTTACCAAATCAGCACTTTTTCATCAAACAGTGCACTTATATTTCTATCTTTACTAACGGAAGTCGAACAGTAATCAAATTTACCTTTCTAATTATAATCGTCTCCAAATACAATAAAACCCGCAAAAGTCTCAAGCATGTTTTGTATCTGCCACAAACTTGTGTGCTGTTTTTCTGTTGCATAGTTTCGTTGAACCATGCAAAGGTATCCGCAGAAACAATCACACATATGCAACAATACGCATAAATAGATACTTAGTATAAAACAGATAGATACTCAAATACTACGAGCATCGAGCTTCTCTGAACCGGTTCGAAAGAATAAAAGAAAATAAAAATGATAGCGCGTGTGACGAGGGCGGCAATTTTTCGAAATGCAGAACTCCTTTGTGCGGCGCGCTCCCTTTCCAGAATCGGATAGCCGTTTTAAAAAGGTCGTCTTTCGTCGGTCGGTGTTTCGCGTGAAGAGGCATTGCGGCAAATCTTTTATTTTCCCTCCTTCTACCGTAAACAAGTGAGCCACGCGGGCTGCTCCTTGTACCCCTCATTCCACGCTTCGTCATGCACTTGTCCTGTGCTCCCACCCCTCATTAGTTGCACTGTGCAAATATACTATTGTATCGATCGGCTTCGTTGTCGTGTCTTTTGTTTTCGCTTGAGCCGCTTCCGCGGAAAAACCGATGCCGAGTCATTGTTCGGTCAGGCCCGAGGCGACTGGCACGCCACGACAAATCGCTGCCGCTTTTCTCGCGGCGCGATACAACACCGGATATTTGTCCCCGTCTTTTCTGTCCGGTTTTTCTCTCGCCAGTTTGATCGAGTCAATAGATCCGATCGTTTCGTGACACATTGCAAACAAGCATTCGATTTTGCTTACTTGTCAGCGAGGAATGGTGTAGGAGTTAGCGCTCAGGTTCAAGAGGGGTATATAATTAGGTAATCGGGTCATCGTCTGTCTATTGGAATATCAACCGTTAAATCAGTGAAAGGGTCATTCACATGGGGAGTTTTGTACTGATTAAAATCGGGTGAACATTTAGATTTTATTAGACAAGTAGATTATTAAAATTTAAATTCAAGACTGTAATCGTTTTATAACAAGGTAATAACGCTATACAATGCGTTTATTGCATGATTGTATTTTACACACTTCCTAAAGGTAAATTAATCTTACAATTTGTCGTAATGAGTATAAGTGATTCCTCTATTTCACCATTTCATTAAGGGACAACTAGTTCTTTCGATTCAATAATTTATTTCAATACCAATTCTTTTTTCATACACGGAAAAATATTCGAACTATAAATTTGGTATCGTTGACTCTCATTTTCCCAACCAATTAGTCACTAGGACTTGCGTCTTCTCAACCACCAAACCTTATGAACAAAAATCTTCGGGTCACGCGTATTCTATCTGAAACAAATAGTAAAGGTCTTGCACAGGTTGTTATGTTTCACCGATGTTTTGTTAATTGAAACAAAGATTCGGATACCGTAAGGTGGGCAGCAAAAAAGAAGTCGGCTAACGAAGCTGCCCAAGCAGCAGCGTCCCTCATTGGGTAAACTGGCGTTTGCACACCGGTCGTCTGTCCGCGTCGCAGGAGTACACACGCGGCTGAATAGAATTCCTGGCGCGGCTAAGTTTTTTTTCGTTGTTGCATGCATAACAACGTTAGGATTCATTAGCAATCAGAGATGAACCAACAGCGCGCAGAGAGGACGGATTGTTTACCGGGGCTCTGGCTGTTAACCCCCCCCCCCTCCCACCCTTTTGACCCACTGCTATTTTCGTCAGGCGACGGCCGCGGCCGCTTTGCATACGTTAAGAAAATAATTGTTAACTCGGGCCACGGGCCGGCCTGTTTTTGTTTTCAATGGCGCTAAACAAACCGCGACGGTGTTATATTTGCGCGGACGAAAATAAGATATGTTTGGCTTCTTGCAAAGCAACGAAAGTCGACACCTTCGTTGAACCGTGGACTCGAGTGCGCGTACGTGTGTGCATCGCGTATTATGTTTGCACTGTTGTTCAGGCTACGATGCAACGCGCTATTCATGCCTGCGCGGTACTTCGCTACGCGGCTCGCAGTTGTTTCGACCGAGGGTGTGTGACGTCGCTATGTAACGGCAATAGTGTACGACAAACATTGCACGCGGGTACACAACCTACTTTTGTTGACACGAATTAAAACAAAAAAAAAAGAAAAAAAGAAAAGTGAAAAAAGACAAAAAAATGTAGGGGAAAATGTGTATCGGTGCCTAGGCAAAAATGCCGCCATAAGAGAGTGCGTTTGTTTTTCCAACGAATTTTATGATTCCATTAGGTCGCGCTCTGTTGTTGTGCCGCCGACACAATGATAACAACCAAATGAACCGACCCCCTGATGTTTCGGCTGGCTGATTGGCGCGAAGATCGCGCCTTATTTTGCGTTTCTTTTTCCCCCTTTTTGTTTTCCTTTTTTTTTATTTTTTTTTATTTTTATTTTTTTAGTTTCAAGCTTGTCTGGGATCGATAAAAGCTAACGGCGATACCGACAGCCGTAACTATTTTTTGACCCATCAAAATTGCAATGAAACGTCGGGGTATACAGACGTATGAATATTGCAGCGCTCGGTTGCACAATAGCTGATTATACCTTGACGAGATCAAAACTGAGAGAAAGGTGAGATTCGATTAAGCATCGGAAAGCTTCTAACTTGATTTTAAGAATATTTTGCTAGTTATTGGCAAATCTGTTATGCAAGAACAGGTGATCATTCCATGCTGAAAAAGGAAGAAACTTGCAAGTATTTGAGGGAAAAGTCATTAACTGTTCAGTTCAGTGAAACTAAAATTTATGTATATAGTGTAATTCACTTGCCACAACTGTTTACGAAATTTTACATGAAAAGTGTACAATTAGTTTTGCCAAAGTGTACAGGATATCATTTTTTGCAATCTACATGAATACACTTCTGTCGTTTATTACGTTAAACACATTAAACGAACAATTAAATGAAAAGTGGCCCGAAAGTTTGACGCGCTTTTCGAACGAATGCAGGGCTGTTTGTTGAGGGTCGCCGGTAGGTGGCGAGGATAATTTCCCGACGTTAAAAATGACATTACGTCGCCCTTATCCACAGTTAAAGGGGACGTTACCGCAGACAAAGACGCCGCGCAGCGGGAGAAGGAAAAGTTGGCGTATAAACACAACTCGGCTAAGTACATTACAGTCATAATGGCGAATCGGCGATCCGCCGCGGCGTTTATAACGCCATATTGTTGCAAGGAAATTGCGTTTTTCTCGGCGACGGCGGATAATCGGTAGCCCGCGGCTGCCCAGAACCCGCCTCCCTTCCTCCAACGCCCTTCTTGAAACGGCACGGCAATTCGAACGTACTTTTCGCATCGGCCGACAAAAGCGGCCGCGTCGTCAAAGCTTAATTGCCTATCAAATTTCACAGACGATTCGCGAAATAATGCATAATAATGTGAAACAATTGGCGAAAGCGTGTTCGCGCGAACGCGCATAAGCTGCTTTGTAATTCATTAGAGTAATGGAAACACGCTTCACAATTTTTCATATCACGGCTCCTTTTCAGCGGCCGTTGCCACACAAAAGCGGAAGTAGACGGCGGCATGTTGCGCGATCATAAACACTTTACATACTTCCCGTTCCATTCGTTTAATCCCCCACTTTTTTGCCTGTACCCCGTGCCTACGGTGCTTTCACTTTGTTTCGCTCTTTTCCACCAGCGGACCTGCCAACCGTATAACAATGTTCTGCAATTAGCTAAAATCGATTGTCTAATGGAGAACGATGAAAAAAGGAGCGAATCAAGCGCGGGAGGAAGGTGGGTAGTAAAAGGAAGGAGCAAAAAGCACGCCCGCAGCATGTGTTTTTTTTACGAAAACAATAAAACATATTTTCGTAATTGATCCGGCAACACATTAGCTTAATTTTCGAATACTCAAAGTTAAACTGTTGTTTTGAAGAGGGGTTTTTCTTTGAGTGTTGCGTTAAAATAGATTAAAGCGAATCGGCGAAATTACGTACTAAACTGTTCCAAGAAAAAACATGTTTATAAATTAAAAAATATAACAGAATATATAGATGTTAAAATATTAAGAGGATTTGTTGATCTGACAAAAGAAACTCTTTTTAACAGCAAGTTTGATTCAACTCATTCCCGTTGAAACGGCAAAAATTGTTGTTTTTGATAATTGTCTGGATGTGTGAGTGCCGACCAATAGCAACTTATGAATTTTTTTTTTTGTTTTGTTTAAGCATTCAGTTGTCCTATTATGAATGTCTTTTTAATTCAATGACATTTTTAATCTCGTATGTGTATGGTAGTGAAAAAGTTAGCAGTAAGAAATTTGATTAAAAAAAAAGAAGGATTTATTAAAATTCTGAAATAAGCATCGGTGTTTACTTTAATTTTTGAAAAATCCGAATAATATTTATGAAAACAAGATGAAATTCGTAGACTTATTAAACGAGTCGTCCTCAAACCGGATATACAGGAAACAAAAAAATTGCACAAAAACGACAAATATACAAACAAAAACTACAGAACAAGGCAATAAATTCTTTAACGCGGTGTTACAAAAAGCTGCAGCATATAATTCGTGAAACCGCGAGGCAAAACTAGAAGCAAAAAAAGATTGGTAAACAAATGCAATAAATACGGATTTAATCGTTGCGTTCGCAACGAAGTTTCAACTATTTGATGACTGTGGCAGAAAGAGCGTAAAGACCGAAGAAAAAGACGCGACCGTTATAAAGTTTAGATGGTCGGTTCATTAACAGCGGAATGGCGCTCGAGTCAGAAGAAATGCTCTCAAATCCCTCGAGATGTAATTGGCTCGACCGTGCAAAGTATACGAATTAACATTCAACGATGAACAAATCTCAACTATTTGTGTGCCAGTAGAAAATCGCGCGTGCGGGATTGCGGTGTACGTCAGTGTCGACTAATCACTTTACGAGCTATTTCACAGCAATTGTGTTTACATTACGACCATCCCGAAGAGCGGCAGCCAATTGTATTGATACTCAAATTTTTCGATCGACGATCAATTCGAAATAAAGAATTAATTGAAATGACTTTAATTTTACATTTAACAAAATTTATTCAGTTTTATTTTTTCGTTTCTTTTCGTCCTAAAGCAACTAATATCAACTGATATTCGATGCTTACTCAACTCTTCGACAAGATTTAATTACCGGTTATTCGACATCTTTATCAACTAGTTTTCTCTTAAGGTTGTATCAAAATAGCCAATAAAATATATTTGTTAATATTTCATTGATTGAAAAGCAATTTCAGTTTTATAGCTAACATTCACTGGATGCAAGTAAATAGTTTTTCACGTAGTATGCAATTTTTAATGAACGACGATCTATTTAATTAAAGTTCACTTAAATACAAAATTTTTCTACTTTTTTTTATTTCTGTTTCGTTCTTCAATATTTTCATTGATTTACTCAATCAGTTAACATTTCTAATATCGTGACATT
The DNA here is from genome assembly GCA_022817685.1 of Aradophagus sp. ZL-2020. Classification (NCBI taxonomy): domain Eukaryota; kingdom Metazoa; phylum Arthropoda; class Insecta; order Hymenoptera; family Scelionidae; genus Aradophagus; species Aradophagus sp. ZL-2020. The sequence goes on from JABFOV010001492.1 coordinate 24,398, forward strand.
AATCTGACTGTAAACCACAGAAACTTATATATTCTAGCATTCATTAATGTGCATTGTTTTTACCGTTCGTCAACATGTAATCATTACAAATAAGCGCGCTCAAGTTAATATACACACGGCAGTTCGCGAGACCGTTAATTAACAAGCATATGGTAGATCTGCAAAATGTTTGATTAGTCGTTGGTTTAATTAAAACGCAATTCTTTGAGTGCCATTGTAAGTAATCAGGCAAATAACCCGAGTTAAGAGGTTCAGGCGTGTTAAGCACTGTAACTCTTTCCGTCTGACTCCTGTCTGTTGCAAAACGTTGGCGCAATGTATACGTGTGTATATACAACATCTGCGCTTCGCCCATAATTATCTCGCCCTCAGATTTGTAGGCCGCCTTAGGGTGGATATGAATCACAAGACAAGGAGAATTAGAAGGTGCATCGAGCGGTTGAAATTAGAAAGGTGAATGGAGGAGCGAACCAAAATCACTAAACTTGCGCTTTGTTCTTCATCGAGTAAGACCAACATTGGTCATATTTTCCTCCCAATTTCCTTGGTTGTCCGCAGTCTGTCGTTTCACTTTATTCGTCGTTCAAAAATCAAGTAAGACCGTAATATC